>PVJH01046864.1:0-11626 GCA_004026705.1 Nesogale talazaci
GCGGCAGGGTGGCAGACCTCCTCTCCGTGCGTTGGACGGGGTGTCCTGGGGAAGGACATCCCGCTTGGTAAAGTCGTGGGTTTGTGGGAAAGAGGGAGGTCCCCGGGGACAAGAGGGACAGGACACAAGAACCACGGGGAACACAGCAGCGGTGGAGTTTGGTCTATGGGACACAGGGTTGCTGCCAGTGGAGCCGGAACAGACTCAGCCACACCTACAACACGAACAACGAACAACCAGTGCTGTCTACGTGACCACCTACCCCGGCTCCTTCTTGACAGAGAACATCAAGAAGAACAAAGGTGTCTTTTGCCATTTTTCCCTTTGCTGAAACTGATTTTGCCTGATATCAGGGGCCTAATCACCAAGTCCCACTGCCCTCCCCAGCCCCCCTCCGACCTAGGCAGTTACAGGTTCTCTTTTCTTGACCTTCCACCCCGGTGCTCTGATGACAGCCCTCAGGTGGTGGGAGTAGGAGGCCCAGCCTTTGCTCCTGTGGAGCTGGAATCGAACCTCCATCCCAGTGGGCTGCAGTCCCGCGCACAACCACTACGCCACCGGGGCGCCTCTTTTTTTTTTTTTTTTTGGACAGCCTCTTTTTTAAAAACAGTTTTCCTCCCTTGGCCCTCTGCTGGCTTCTGGAGTTACACGTTGGGCTGCTAACCTCAAGGTCACCGGTTCGATCCCACTAGCTGCTCCTCCGGAGCCTGTCTTCTCCCTCAAAGATTTACAGCCTGGGAAAGCCAGCGGGGCAGTTCTCCTTGGTCTCAGAGTTGGAGTGGACTCGGTGGTGTGTCTTTGAGGCAGTACAGGGAGGCCTGGTGGCAGAGTAGGTACGATTCGAGCCCCCGAGTTCAGCCATACGAACCCCCAGCTGCTCTGCTTGAAGCAGATGTGGCAGTCGCTAAGGTAGGAGCTATAGCCTAGGAAACCCAAGGGGCAATTCTCCATCCATTGGGGTCACTGAGTTTATAGGCCCTAAATACGCTGGTGTCTAAAGTTTTGCTTTAATTTTTACCTTGCGCATAATCCTGCATCAGCATCTTCTTTTTTGCATTGATATCTTCTGCCCCTCATATACTTTTTTTTTTTTTGTCTTTTGGGCATCACTGCTCTCCGGCGGTGGGAGTAGGAGGCCCAGCCCCACTGCTGGAATTGAACCTCTGTCCGAGTGGGCCGCAGTCCCGTGCACAACCACTACGCCACCGGGGCTCAGCCCCCCTCATATATTTTTAATCATTTCCATCCTCCTCCTCTTTTTGTTTTATGTTTTTTTTGGCATCACTGCCTCCACCTCTTTTTTTTTTTTGGGTGGCGGGGGGTCTCACTGCCCTCTGGTGTGGGAGTAGGAGGCCCAGCCTTGCTGCTGGATTTGAACCTCCAACCCAGTGGGCCGCAGTTCCGCGCCCAACCACTACGCCACCGGGGCTCAGCCCTTCCACCTCTTTTTTTAAAAGAAATTACTAAATCATTTTATTGGGGGCTCATACAACTCCTATCACGACCAATAAATACATCCATTCTGGAGCTGAGCCCCGGTGGCATAGTGATTGAGTGTGGGACTGAGACCCGCGGGCTTGGCGGTTCAAATCCAGCGGCAGCTCTCAGGAGCAGCACTGGGTAGTGCCCACCACCACCAGAGGAAGTGATGCCCCTCCAAAAAAAATGTAAAAAGTTAAAAATAAATGCATCCATTGTGTGAGGACCACATTTGCACATTTGTTGCCATCAGCATTCTAAGGACCCTGTACCTCTTGGCTCTGCCCCCACCTCCAGTTTCATAGGCCTTAATGACATCGCTATAGCCACTCAATACTTACCCAGGCCAAGCCGTTAGAGCCAGTCAGAGAGACTGCTGGAGTCACTCGATAGAGAGGCAGAGGGCCAGGTCACTTAATGAATGGATTCAAATATTCTTTTCTTAAAATATTAATTTTCAAATATTCTTAGAACATCGTACAAGTCAAATCACCGGCCGACTTAGACTCTTCACCTTGCTGTGTCCAACTACCAAATCATCTCAGTTCTGGTCTTGCCCCTTCTTCCAGTGTCACCAATCTTCCTGCCACCGCTTCAGTTAGCCCTTCTATTTCCCCTCCTGCAGTGTGGATCGCTAGTCCATGGAAAGGAAACCAGCTCCTCACCCCCAGACAGTCGACACTGTCACACGAATGCAGAAGAGGGGCTGAGCCCCGGTGGCGTAGTGGTTGTGCGCGGGACTGCGGCCCACTGGGATGGAGGTTCGATTCCAGCTCCACAGGAGCAAAGGCTGGGCCTCCTACTCCCACCACCAGAGGGCAGTGATGCCCCCCCCCAAAAAAAACAAAAAACAAACAAACAAAAAACGAATGTATTAAAGAGGGGAGTGAGCAAAGATTCCGTTTCCTGCAATCTGCAATCCACACTCACGGAAGCAGCAGTCCAAACGTCCAATGGTGAATTGTGTTGAGTAAATTCTCGACAGCGTTAAAGGGCAAAGATGTCACTGAGGCGAACCTGACCCAAGTCACGGCTCCTTCGACGGCTTCCTTTGCATGTGGAGACTGGACAGTGACGAAGGAAGACTGCCGAAGATGCATTTGAATGATGGGCTGACCAAGAATGTGGAAAGAACCATGGACTGCCAGGGGACAAGCAAGTCTATCTTGAAAGAATCCGTGTAGAATGTTCCTTAAAAACCAGGATGGTGAGACTTTGTCTTGTGGACGGGGGTCATAGTGGTAGTCAGACATTATGTCAACTAGACACTCCTGGCTCGGGGCCCAGGTCAGCCTCTCAATCAAGTGAGTGCTGGAGGAGTCTTCTTGTAAGAGCGAGAGAAGCTGGATTCTCCCTCTCTCTCTCTGGCCCTCCTCCTTCCTGCCTGCGGGCTGCCTGCCCCTGCCGTGTTCCCGTGGACCTTGGATCCACTTGACTGCACCGACCAGCACCTTTCTGTACCACCGGCCTGCGGCGACCTGAGTCTGAAAAGTGACGTGTGCACTAGCACGGGACTTAGGGGCCTGAGTGGGACTGACCTGGGGTGTTTTTTTTTTTTTGACCTACGGCGCTTCTTGATCCCAAGCTCTTTCTTCTGCATACAGGATTTGTCCCTCTGGATTTGTTTGGGGGCTAAAGGACCCTTTCACGGGGGGCGCCTGATTCATCAGAGTAGTAAGATGACAGTGATGAAGCAGCAGTGAAAATAATTTTAGATTTAGGAGGAGGTCCCCACCCCATGAGGAGCTGTGTGAAAGGGTCCTTAGGAGGCTTGAGAACCGCGGCTGTGGACAACCCGACATATCATTCTTAGGAGAGACCACCTGTCCCTGGAGAAAGACTTCATGCTGCGTAGAGTAGTGACTGAAAGCAGGGAAGAGCCTCCAGGAGATGGGTGGACACTGGCTGCCACATGACGGCCATTGTGAGGACAGTGCAGGACCGGACAGCGTTTGGTTGTGTTGGACTTGGGATTATTATGGGGTGGCCCCTAACAGCAATAACTACAGCTGGTTTTCTAAGCCTGGGCAGATGGTAGAAAGGACATCTTTCTCCCATCTTTGTCCCCAGGAGGTAGCCCCCCATTTGCCTGTCTCTGTTGTACTCCCCCCACCGCCCCCAAGATGGCCTGTTCCTTCGTAAAGTGACCAGACATCCTGCTTTTGGCAGGACAGTCCCGATTTCAAACAAGTTTCCCCAATCCCAATTTTTGGGAAAGAATGCTTAACAGGCTAGGGAACGGCGGGAGAACGTGAAGGGAATATACCCCCTCTCCGCCCCCCCCCCCCACATCAATGGTGTCTCACTTTACCAATATTAAGATCTGATCACTTTAGGCCTACATACACTGCATCTGTGTATTCTTCCAACCACCGAGACGTGTATGATGTCAGAGGGGACTTTACAAAGCTAAAGGGAAAATGGAACGAAGAGATAACATGATTTCCTCATGAACTTTCTGAAGCCCCACATCCCCCCATCCCCACCCCCAGTCTATTCTTATGCATCTGGCCTGGATCATTGTGGTTATGCTTGGAGCGTTTCCCCATGCGTGCAGAGAGAATCGTCCCATTCTGTTAAATGGGATGTGCCGGACTTACTTAGCCAGTCCCCCATTAAAGGGACCCTGTGACCGCCCTTGCCCGTACCGGCTGCATCCGGCGTGCAATTGGAGGTGTGAACTAAGATGCCTAGGAATGGACCTGCTCGGGACAATTCACAACACCGAGAGACACAAGCACATCACGGCCACGCTCCACATCCTTGTGCACTCAAAGTGTGGTCGGGTTTTTGGCTCTCTGCCAATCTGATTGCCCCGGCATGCTATCTTTCAGCCCCAAACATTGTAAGCCTTTTCCAAATGGTCCCTCCATCTCCGATTTCTGAGTCATGCTGCATAGGATTCCCACGTTTGTTTTCTTAAAGCACTTCCCTCCCGGTCTAAAACCTTCGGAGGGTCCCATAAACGTTCTTGCCTGGAAGACAAGCCCTTCTGCCATCTGCCGTCAGCTCACTCCTCTGATACCGTCTTTCCCTGTCTCATCACACACACTTCATGCTCCAGCTCGTCTGAATGAAGATCCATTAGCCAGACACGGCACCCGTCAGGGACCTGGCAGGAAACAGATGGCAGACTCGGAATGGGTAATTTAAGGAGTGCTTAATAAAGGAGTTATTGACAAAGCTGAGGGCAGGAGTGAGGAAGTGCAGGAAGAGACGGTGTGATACCCACAATCATCCATCCGCCTGAAGGACTCGCACAGTTTCCTTATGGGGGTGGAGGTGGGGGAGGTTTAGAGTACCCTGCTGGACCCCTGTTTCCATAGAGGAACGCAGCCAATCCACTGTGGGTGTCAGTGCGCAGGGGAGAGCTTTCGCCCGCTCCCCCCTAAATGACTCTCGGTTGAAACGGATTAGGCCTCTCAGAGCTTGGCGCTTTGTTGGGGTGAGACCACACTGGGCAAATCGGGGGCACATGGGCCCAGAGGAGCAAGGGGCAGGCGGTCTACTTTTGGTATAGTTTCTCGCTTTTTCTCAAACAGGCTGAGAAGATGTGGTTATACTATGAAAGGGTTGCAAAGGAGAGCTGGGCCGAGGGAGTGGAAGCCGAAAGAAGCCCATGTCCCAGATTGCGGCTGCGGGCTTGGCGGTTCAAAATCAGTGGCGGCTCTCAGGAGCAGAGCTGGGTAGCGCCCATGACCACCAGAGGCAATGATGCTCCCCCCCCAAAAAAAAAAGAAAAAAGAAAAATAAAAAATATCTCTAGCCCAGGGGTTGGCAAATTCTTGAGACTGAAGAGTCTATCCTGTCCCTTCTAACAACTTTAAAATCACTCGAGCCTTCAGTATGTTTTTCCAAGCAAATGGAATCACCGTGATCTGAAATAATCACCTTCAAATGTCTTCAGTGTGACTTCAGAGCCGCAGGTTCACACGGAAAGAGCCGCAGATGGCTTGTGAGCCGCAGTTTGCCGACACCTGCTCTAGTCCAATAGAAAGAACCACCGGTCCGAAGACCTACATGACGGCCCCAAGGTCTAAAGGCCTTGAAACCCAAAGCTCCGTCACCTCTTAGATGGGTCGCTTGAGTAAGGTGCTTAATCTGAGTCTACCACCAATTTCATGGTCGGTGATGCCCTGTCAGTCACCACCACCGTTTCTCTTCCTGCCACTCGGAGCTGGGTTTAGTCCAGGGTAAATGTTAGCGCTGGTACTCAAGGTCATCTGAAAAGGCAGATGGGCTGCCGGGCCTGGACTGCTGACGTCATCTGCCTTCTTGGCAGTGTTTTTCCCTGAAGTCGATCACAGGGACAAGGACGGACGCCTACAGTGTCAAAGGTGCACGAGTTCGCGCCAAGAGAAACGAGGGGCTTTGAAAAGAAACAAAACATGAAAGAATGACCAGAGGTTCATGAGTGAGGGGAGGGGAAACCGAGGGCCTGATACCAAGGGCTCAGGTAGAAAGCAGATGTTTCGAGAACGATGAGGGCAACCCATGTACCGATGTGCTTGACACCATGCGTGGATGCATGGATTGTGGTAAGCGCTGGACCAGCCCCCGATGAAGTGATTTTAAAAAAAAAGGAGAGAAAAGAAACAGGAGCCGGGGCTCCCTGCGAAGCAACGTCCAAAGGGAGCCAGAGAGGAAACGCATCTGGAGGACCAGCTGCGTCTCCAGGCTGGGTGAGATGGATGCACACAGATGAGCGACTGTCCACACCAGGTTAGGGGGAAGGGGGCCGTGGTCGCGGCTCCTCACACACGCCTGCCCAGTGAGAGGGGGCAGGGCCAGGACCCCCCGGGAAGGATGTGGGGGCACCCCTTCGGCAACACCTTGGCTGTTGGACTCAATTCATTCCAAGTTCACCTTCAAGTCCAGAACTGAATCCACTTCCCCCAGAAGAAATCATTGCAAACGAAATGGGTGGTTCGGCCTCGCCGCCCCTCCTCTGCCGACGCGCCTGCTCTTTCTCTGGGACCACGGGGAGGTCCCACCCTCACAATACCACCCATACGCTGGAGTGGGGGGGGCGTGGCTTCGGAAAGCTGTGGGAAATTCCATTACCCACCCACAGTTCAGTTTATGCAGACAAAACAAAGCCGCAAATCTTTTAATCACACTAAAAGAAACCCATCTTAGGCTTTAGAATTCACGCTGCACATTGCAAGGAGGTCAATGCTGTTGTTTTTAAATTTATTATTATTATATTTTATATTTTTATTTTTAGGCATCACTGCCCTCAGGTGGTGGGAGTAGGAGGCCCAGCCTTTGCTCCCTGAAGCTGGAATTGAATCTCCCTCCCAGTGGACCGCAGTCCCGCGCACAACCACGACGCCACCGGGGCTCAGCCCTTTAATTTATTATTTTTTAAATAAATCATTTTACTGGGGGCTCATACAACTCCCGTCATGATCAATACACACGTCAATTGTATGCATACCACATTTACACACCTGTTGCCATCATCACCCCCGAAACATCCTTCCTCCACTTAGGCCCCCAGTACCAGCTCTTCATATTTCCCCTTCCCCCTCCTCCATGAACCCTTAATAATTTACACATTGTTATTACTTTTTCATATCATATTCAGTCTGATGTGTCCCTTAACCCACTTCCCTGCTGTCCGTACGCCAGAGAGGTCATATGTAGATCCCTGTAATTGGTTCCCCCCTTCTACTCCACCCTCCTCCACCCTCCCGAAATCACCACTCCCACCACTGGTCCTGAACATCTGTCCTGAATTCCCCATGTTTCTGACTCCAGAGTATATCCCCTGGTCTAGCTGGGTTTGCAAGGTAGAACTGGGATCATGATAGTGGGTAGGAGGAAGCATTTAAGAACTAGAGGAAAGTTGCATAACTCATTGTTGCCACATTTGTACCCTGACTGGCTCCTCTCCTCCCTGTAACCCCTCTGCGAGGGGCTGCTGCTTCACCTATTCATGGGCTTTGGGTCCCCACTCAGTACTCCCCGTCCTTTATAATACAGTTTTTTTGTTTTGTTTTTGTTTTTTTGGGGGGGCATGACTTCCCTCAGGTGGTGGAGTAGGAGGCCCAGCCTTTGCTCATGTGGAGCTGGAATTGAACCTCCATCGCAGTGGGCCACAGTCCCACACACAACCACTACGCCACCAGGGCTCAGCCAATGATACAATTTTTTGGGGGGGGGGAACATCACTGCTCTCCGGTGGTGGGAGTAGGAGGCCCAGCCCCACTGCTGGAATTGAACCTCCATCCCAGTGGGCCGCAATCCCGCGCCCAACCACTACGCCACCGGGGCTCAGCCCTAATGATACAATTTTTAAGGACAATGTTTTACTAATACAGTCGACTTGCTGCCAAATGCATCTGCTGTTTGTCTAATCTTCGTTATACACAGAGCAGTGTGAGTGAAGGTTGAACAGACAGTGGGACAGGAGGAAAGGAAAAAGGAATTAAAGGAAAGAACTTGGAAGCAAAAGACATTTATAGAGGTATAAACATAGGCATGTATCTATGTAACTATATTAATATGTAATGATAGGGCTGTAGGTCTATGTACATATATTTGTAGGTCAAGTATTAAGGTAGCAGATGGACATTGGAGTTTTACGTAAGTCCTCCCTCAACACAAGAACACTTTGTTCGAGTATCCTGGCATTCTGTGGTGCTCACCTTCCCAACATGATTGCTGAAGTCAATATGGGTTCAGAGCAAGTGTGATGAGAAAAGCTGGTGGTGCCTGGCTATTTCAAGACATAGCATCTGGGGTATTAAAGGATTGAAGTTAAGCAAGTGGTCATCTAGCAGGGAGACCACAGCGTCCACGTGGAAGAAGCACAGCAGTGTGTGTGACCACAGGGTGCCAACGGGGTCAGGTATCGGGGAAGAGAAGACCCCAGACCAGCCATCACATCGATGTGAACAAGGGAGGCCAGAGTGGAGGCCCCGAACCAAGCTGCAGACAAGTGGACATCCCTTCACAGAAGGGTCACAGCGAAGGGACGAGTCAGTCAGGGTGCAGCACAGCACACAAACACACAACTTTCTTCTAGTTTTTTTGTTTTGTTTTTTGGACATCACTGCTCTCCGGTGGTGGGAGTAGGAGGCCCAGCCCCACTGCTGGAATTGAACCTCCGTCCCAGTGGGCCGCAGTCCCGTGTACAACCACTACACCACCAGGGCTCAGCCCTTCTTCTAGTTTTTTAATGCTCCACCCCCATCCCCGATCATGATCCCAGTTCTGCCTCACAAATCCGGCTAGACCAGAACATGTGCATGGGTGCAGATCAGAGCTCTCGACACAAAGGATCCAGCCCGGATACACCCCTCAGGAACAGGAGTAACAGTGTCATGAGTGTGGGGGGGCAGGTGGGGGGAGGAGGGGGAACTGATCACAACGATCAACATACACCCCTCACCCCCAGGGGGACGGATAGCAGACACGTGGGTGAAGGGAGACAGCAGATGATGTAAGATATGAAAAAAAAATCATTTATAATTTATCAAGGGGTCACAAGGGTGGGAGGGTGAGGGAAGGTGGGAATAAAGAGCTGCTACCCAGGGCTCAAGTAGAAAGAACATGTATTGGAAATGATGATGGCAACACATGCACAAATGTGCTTGATACAATTGATGTATGGATTGTTATAAGACTTGTAAAAGCCCCCAATAGCATGATTTATTTATTTTTTTAATTTTTTTTTATTTAATTTTTTTTTATTTTTTTTTTAGGCATCACTGCCCTGGTGGTGGGAGTAGGAGGCCCAGCCTTTGCTCCTGGGAGCCGGAATTGAACCTCCATCCCAGTGGGCCGCAGTCCCGCGCACAACCACTACGCCACCGGGGCTCAGCCTAGCACGATTTATTAAAAACAAACAAAGAAAGAAACAAAAACATGCCAAACCCGGGCAGTACAAACAGTACTTGGAAGCATCCTGACAGTCAGGCTCGACACGTCCCTCATTGCATTCCTGGGCTTTCTCCGAATCGGCAAGGTCATTTTGGATAGTGGAATGTCTTGGGAAGAATCTCCTCAGGCATTTATTTCCCCCCAATGGTTTGGCATGGACACCAGCAAGCCTTTGAGGTCTGGGTAGTTTGCAGTCAAAATACATTCAAGGGCTGAGCCCTGGTGGTGTAGTGGTTGTGTATGGGACTGCGGCCCACTGGGATGAAGATTCAATTCCCGCTCCACAGGAGCAAAGGCTGGGCCTCCTACTCCCACCACCTGAGGGCAGTGATGCCTAAAAAAAAAAAAAAAAAAGTTCAAAAAGTGTTCCCTGGCCAACCGTCAGGGATTCTCAGTTCCAAACAGGGATATTATCTGTGTCCCCCCCCCCAGTCCTCCTTTCTTGGTTCTCATCCTCAGGAGGAGGGTCATCATGGAATGACCTTGGTAAAGCGATTGCTGCAGGACTGGGCCATGGTCTCCTTCCTCAGCTGAGCCCAGATTGTCACAGACTGTCCAGCCATTTTCACATCGACTTCATTCAACTCTCGCTCCATCAGAACTCAGCAGCCTAAGGGCAGGCCCAGTGACCCCACGGCCTGTGGGAACTGCGCCGGGGCGGGGTGCCATCAGTATGAGCAGGAGAGAAAGGTGGAGAATTTCCATTCTGCCTCTCCATGAGCCTCTGGGGGTCCTCTCACATCGCCCTTCTCAGCACATTGTTCCAATGTCCCGTCTGGGTGGGCTGCGCACTTCCCGTTGGCATTGGCCTGCCCAGTCCCTGGGTGGGCGTTTCCAAGCCTCGGAGACACTGACTCTGCTACTGGGAGTGCGCCCCACGCAGCGTGACTCGGTCTGGGCTCCTGGGACAGCGACTCTGCGTCCTGGGAGGAGAGAGCGCCGTCTGTCTCCTGAGGACAGAGCAGCTGGAGGTCTGGCGGGTTTGAACCACTGGCCTCGCAGTCAGCTGTCAGACACCCACTGGACCGCCCGCTGGGGCTCCACCCAGACTTGGGCCCGCTAAGGAATTTGCTGCTCCGCACTGGGGCGGCGCACAGGTGATCTATGAGGTCCAGCACTTAGCCGCTCCAGGGGACACAATTGACTTAGCGATTGAGTGATTTTGACGTCGAGAACGTGCAAAATATGCCAACTTAGCAGCTTCTGCATGTCCAGTTCAATAACCTTCAGTATCCTCTGAGTTGTGTGGCCATTCTCAGCCTCCCTTGATGATTTCTTTCCCCCACCATTACACACTGGGCTGCTAACCACAAGGTTAGCCGTTCAAAACCACCAGTAGCCCGTCGGGAGAAAGAGGAGGTGCTCCACTTCTGTAAAGAGCTTTGGTCTGGAAAACCCACAGAGGCAGTTCTGTCTTATCCCTCGGGAAGCTTGATGGTAGTGAGCTTGGCTTTATCTTTTTATATAAATGAGGTCAATCAACATTCATCCTTTTGTGATTGGCTTACTGCACACCGAGAGCGTGCTGTCTTCAAGTCTCTGACTGCAAGGAAGAAGATGACAGACAGGGAGCCGCCATGTCAGCCAGGGACGCTCATTTTCTAAGGTCCTCCTGCTACCTGGAGACCCGCGGCAGACAGGGACCAGGCTGCAGCCATGCGTGGTGCGCCCCAGGCTGGGGCGGCAAAGCAGGAGCCGACAGGGCCATCTCTCAGGAACCAAGTCCAGACGTACGCTAAAATGATTTTACCCTCCGTGAGTCTGATTTTAGGGGTGGGGAGTTTGATTTAATGGATCAATCTCAGATGACAGAAAGACTCTCCAGAGCTTAAGAGATGGTGAAAATGTCATTTGATAAAACATCAGGATCACCCACTTAGGGCTAAGGAAGAAAAGAAGTGATTTGTTGAACTCACCTCACCTGAACTCACTGCCATGGAGTCGATGCCGACCCATAGCGACCCTATCAGAAAGGGTAGACCTGGCGACCCTATCACTGTGCCCCAGAGAGTTTCCAAGACTACTTGTATACGGAAGAAGCAGAGAGCCCTATTTCCTGCAAGATCGGCGGGTCGTTTCAAACTGCTCACCTTGCGATTAGTACCAACCTGCTGCTACTAGCTCTTGAGTAGCTGCTAGCTATTTAATAAAAACCATGCTATTTAATAGTCAAGGGGAATCATGAACCACTGAGATTACAAAGCAAGGGTGCCTATCATCTACCTCCTTTACAGTTGTACAAAAGGGGGCTGAGCCC
>PVJH01046865.1:0-11610 GCA_004026705.1 Nesogale talazaci
TGAGAACCATAACAAAAGGTTGGCCACGTGGACCAGATGGGCATGAAACAAGAGTTCAACTCTATGCTTTTCGCACAGGCAAAATAAATCAATCTCCCCTTTCATTTTTGTGACAATCAGATAGGATTTTTTTCTGTCACATGCTTCCAAAGAGTCTTTTACCGGGATTTCTCATAAATCTCAACTGTTATTACCTCACCTTGTATGTATCTGAAGTTTTCACATTCTTATACACCTGGCTCAAATACCATGTCCACTATCAAAGGCTTCCATCATACAGTCGTAAAGCTGTTTCTTCATCTACTCCTTGAAGTAGTGAATAAACCAATCTGCTCTGAATTAGGGTTTATCTGAACATCTCTCTTTATTAGTCTATAGGGGTCCCTGGGTAGTGAAAATGGTTCACATACTCTTTGTTAACCAAAAGATTGGCAGTTCAAGTTTCATCCAGGAGCATCATGGGATGTGGGGGAAGTGGGGGGGTTACCAGGTACTCTACACCTGAAAAATCAACCACTGGAAGTCCTATGAAGCAGCATTTGCTATGACACACATGGAGTTGCCATGATATGGTTTTGGCTTATTAATCTATGAAACCTGTGAAGGCGGGTGCCATGTCTTAATAATCACTCTATTCTCCCTGTCTAGCATAACAATTATATTAAACATGTATTCATCTAACACTCTGCCTAAAACACGTTACCTTTTGTGACTCCTTGTATTTTTAAAGAGCAAATTCCTTCCCATCTACAAGACACATTTTCTTTTTTTTTTTTTTTTGGGGGGGGGCGCACCACTGCTCTCGGTGGTGGGAGTAGGAGGTCCAGCCCCACTGCTGGAATTGAACCTCCATCCCAGTGGGCCACAGTCCCGCGCACAACCACTACACCACCGGGGCTCAGCCCAAGACATATTTTCTTTTGGCTAAAAAAATCCCATTCGAAGCGTACTCCATGCTTATAGCAGACATATGTGCCAGATTGTACATCTCAGGATAGCAACACCAAAACAAGCCCTGCTCCAGGAAATCAAGATCTGTGTATTTCGCTTTTTCCATGGTAAGAATAAAATTCTATCTTTAATATTAAAATGACAATTTTATTCATCTCTCTTAGCGATAAAGACAGTGATGGACATGTTCGAAGTAGAAAAGTTCATGATGGTATTAAAAAGTGAAAAGGTGCTTTTTAGAGTCATTTATGGATAGCATCTCTGAGATGAAATTACTTTCCTGATTGAAGCCTACAAATCTGGCACTATCTGTCTCTGCCTTTTAGTCTCAGAAAGAACTAGATAGTATTCAAGCCACCTTACCCTATCCTCCAGATCCTTCAAACGAAAAGTTTTAAAGCTGCCCAAAGCACTAGAGCATCCAGAGTCAGAGACTTCTCTCAGGATTTTGATATAAAAATATAAATATCTGATCATGACATTGAAACTTTAGTGTATGCTTAACAAAAATTTGATTAAAATCCCCAGAGTTTCTAAGAAATGAAAGTGGCCTAATATGGATTAAAACAAGTAAGTTCCCTAATTGCTATGAGATCTGGACAAGAAGATACAGACCACACCTGGGGAAAAGCACCAGAAGTGAGAAGAGTTCTGGGATTAGTCACTCACCATTGCTAAAGCAAGGCTTCTATCTATGGTAAAACATCAGTTTTTCCTCAAACTCTTACAAACTTACAATTTTATAAAAGAATACATATGAATTGCTACAAAAAATCATTATTTGGATAATGTAGAAATGTTAAGCTGCCTTCAATGCTTAATCTTAATTTCTGTACTTATGTCAATTACAGATCAGGTACAAACAGATCACAGATATGAACAGCCTGCAGATCCCCCTTTGAGAGTGACTTAGACCACTCATATGCTTATGCTTCAGTGCCCGTACCTGGCAACACTGTTCAATGTGGTGCTGACAAATGAGGAGTGGAGTATATCCTCATAATGGAGAAGAGAAAGGTTCAAAAATACAAACCTACTTTGGGTGTTGTTCTTGCTAATTTTTTTAAGTTAGGGGGGATACTACATTTCAGATATTCAACTCTGAATTTAACAAATTAAATGTTGAACTAAACCCAGTAGTCTACCCTTCACCTATTCCTGGATTTTGAAAACTGAAGATAAAACCATCTTTCCAAGATGCTGGTACCAACACTACATTGCTACAGTCATCAAAACACTGAAAAAGCCTAGTCCCAAAAAAACCAGAAAGTCAACAAAATGACAACTATAACTTAGGTCTCAAAAATAATTTGTTAAAGTAAAATTAATACAAAACTTAGGTAATTAAACCTTTATATCCTCCATAAAGCAAATCGGTGTAATGGCCTTTCGAAATGCACAGATGACATCACTAAAAATGAAAGAATTGAAATTATGTGCAATAGCACAAAGTGTGTCTTTTATGTTGAAGGCTATATAATTCAAGGTTTCACTTACCGATAAAAAAAGGCACAACAAGAAAATTACCTTTTGCCATCTGTACAATGCTTTAAATATGCAATATGCAACAACAGCATTAAAGGGACAACACAGCATTAAAGGTGAGCTATGATATGTCCCTGCTTTACTTAGTGTATTAGCCTCACAATTCATTAGACTCTAACCTGTGGCCCGTGACCCCTTTGGGGGCTGAACGACCCTTTCATAGGGGTTGCCTGATGCATAACAGTATCAAAATTAGTTATGTGGTAGCAACAAAGATAATTTTATGGTTGAGAGTCACACCACATGAGGAACTGTATTAAAGGGTCACAGCATGAGGAAGGTTGAGAACTACTGTGCGAGAGCAAAACTCAGTGCTTTGAGAAATAGCTTAGCCTTCAGTTAAGAATACTTTAAGAACTGTGGGTCAGGCATAGCCTCTCAGACAGAAAAATCACAAGTGACAAAAGGAAAAGTAGATTAAGTTAGACATAATCAAAATTTAAAACATTTTGCATCAAAGGACATTGTAAAGAAAGGGAAAACACAATCCTCGGGAAAAGATACAATATTTGCAAATTTTATATATGATAAGGGCCTAAGGTCCATAATATATATAGAACCTTCACAACTTACCAATAAAATAAGTAATCCAATTTTTAATAAGCAATGGAGACTTATAGACACTTCTCTAGCAATATATAAATATGAATGACCAATAAGGACATAAAAAGATAGCCAACACCATCAGTCATTAAAGAATCCAAAATCAAAACCACAATGATATACCACTTCAACCCACTAGGATGACATAAAAAAAGAGAGCAAGAATAACAGGTGACACTGAGGAAATGAAGACAGCAGACCCACAGATGGTTCTGGTGAGAATGTAAAGGTCCAGCCATGTTGGAAAAGTTTGCCAATTTTTCAAAGGGCTAGAGGCAGAGTTACTATCTCATTACTATTGAATCGATGCTGACTCACAGCCACTCTATATAGCCCAGCAATTCCTCTCCTAGGCATACACTCAAGAGAAATAGAAGCATTTGAACTCAACAAAGTGTTCACAGCAGCATTGTTAATAAAAAACAAAGAATAGGAACAACCCAAATTTCCATCAACTAATAAACAGAAAAACAAAGTGCAGTATATACAAAAGTGGAATATTATTCCACCAGAGAAATAAAGTACTGATATATGCTAAAATATGAATGATTCTTGAAAGCATTATGCTAAGTGAAAAGCCTGACACAAAAGGCTGCCTATTATAAACACACATACATACACACACACATATATATATCATACCCTTTATATGAAATGTACAGAAAAGGTAACTCCAAAGAGACAGAAAGTAGATTCGTGGTTGCTTAAGTGGTTTGAGGAGGAGGAAGAATGGGGAGTCAGTTCTCACAGTACATGATTTCTGTGTGGAGGGCAAAGTGTTTTAAAATTGACTAGGGTGAGGGTTGTTCAACTCTGTAAATAAAACTACTGATTTATAGACTGTAAACGGGTGACTTCTCTGTTTACATTAATTATATCTCAATAAAGATCTTTTAAAATAATACTTTAAATATCCTAGACCCGATCACCAAAATAGTGGGTGGACCCTGCTTAATCAGTCATCCTTTTAACTCAGGAATTTAACTCAATGAGCTAAGTTTAACTCACTGAGTACATGCATATACAGAGGTCATCATTCTAGCTGGCGATGGCAAGGATGGCTTTCCATTTTACTCACCTCCAATCCTGTACTGTAATTTCTTCCCAAAACAGAAAATAATTTATCAAGAAAATAATTTACTTGAGTTGATTTTTGTACTCTTCTTCCAGAGACAGTGTATTTAAGAGTGTCCATATTATTTTTACACCTACAGCATGCTGGCTCAGTTTTCCAATAACAAGTAAAGATCCCAGTATCAACAATGTTTATGGGGAAAAAAAAACAAACCACTTTGGTAGAAACAGCTGAAAGTCACTATTCCATGGTTAAACTTTATAAAATAAACAGTAATTTTTGCTCTAATCCATGCTAGATTTATTTGTATTTACTAAGGAAACATTTATTTGCTATGTTTGACATTCAAGCTTTGTATAAGAGCTGTGTATAGTATGTACTCCTTCTGTGTAAATCTGTTGTTCTTTTTAGTTTTATTCTACTTGGTCCTTAAATGAGAATAATGAGACTATCAATTGGTATCTTTGTTTCCTAATAGTCTTGGACCACTATTTGCCCACTGTTTTTCATGCACAGTCTTACAAGAAATCTAATAAACTTCAAATTCATTCAAATGCTCTCCAAAGTATATAAAAAAAATTCCAGTCAATAAATACGGAGCTCATGCATAAAATCCTTCCCTGGGCTCATAAAGCCAACCTGCATGATGCAACTACACACAAAATTCTTCCAGGTATAAAATGTCTTTATTCTCATATATTCATTATTTACTCAATAGGCAGAAACGAAGGCACGGAATTCCAGAACACGTAACTATGCTCATGTGAAATCTGTACAATGATCAAGAAGCAGCAAAAAAAGGGGGGGGGCGGTAAGGCAGGAAAGGTGGGCCTTAGGAGTCTATCCTCCCACCCTACTTATTCGATCAATATGCTAAGCAAATAATCAGAGAAGCTGGATTATATGAAGAAAATGCTTCATAAGAATTGGAGGAATATGTATTAGTATGCTGTGCTATTACCTTGCTTTTGACACAACTTTGTTTGCTGAAAGTGAAGAGCACTTCAATCGAAGCCCTTGTTGATAAAGACCCAGGACTGCAGCATCAGAATGGATAACATGATGTATACAAGACCTGGATCCTTCCAACTGGACCAACGGGTAACATCATGATAAATGGAGAAAATACTGAAATTATCAGGGATTTCAATTTGGCTTGGGTCCACAAGCAATGCTAATGGGAGTCGCAGTCAAATCAAACAACAAATCTGCTGCATAAGACATCTTTAAGGTGTTGAAATGCAACAAGGCCATTTTGAAAACTAAGATGCACCTTACCCAAGCCATGGTATTTTCAATCACCCCATATGCACGTGAAAGTTGGACAAGGAATATGGAAGAGCTAAGAAATTGATGTGCTTGGTGAAAAATATTGAAATACCATGGGCTGACAAAAGAACAGATGATTCCATCTGGAAAGCAGTGCAGCCAGCATGTTCCTTGGAAGCAAGGATGGCTAGACTTCATCTCACATGCTTCATACATGTTATGAGGCAAGAACAGGCCCTGGAAAGATATGCTTGGGAAACTGGAGGGGCAATGAAAAAGACGAAGGCCCTGGACAAGATGAACTGAAGCAGTGGCTGCAAGGAGCGGTCCAATCTTAAGAACAATTGCAAAATCAGTGCAGGAGTAGGCACTGTTATGTTGTACCTAGGGCATTACAAGTCAGAACTGACTCGATGGCCCCCATCAACAACTAGACACAGAGAGGTACAAGGGACAACGGT
This sequence comes from Nesogale talazaci, assembly GCA_004026705.1. Taxonomy (NCBI): domain Eukaryota; kingdom Metazoa; phylum Chordata; class Mammalia; order Afrosoricida; family Tenrecidae; genus Nesogale; species Nesogale talazaci. The sequence goes on from PVJH01046865.1 coordinate 5,905, forward strand.
GTGGTAATTTGCTACCGAAAATGTATCCACTAGTGATTTTCAACAGAGAATATCCAATTAATAAAAATGGTCAAGCATTTTGAATCCCATTTCAACTATAAATCCAACAAAATCCAGGTTAGACAGTGAAACAGATGGTAAAGAACACATCAGGCATATAGCTCAAGCAGAAAGAAACACCTATGGCAACTCTTAAAATACGTTAGATACAAATGATAATACACATCCACTATGTGTATGAGGAACCCTCATGGAGAAGTGGGTCACAGGCTGGGGTGTTGTAGTAATAATTTATTTTACAATAATTAATACCAAGGAGTAGAAGATTGAAAAGGTCCTCGAAATTCAGCTCTTGCAAGGTGACAGTCTGCTAAAACTTTTCCTCCATTATTCCCTGAGCATCTTCCTTCACATCTCTGGGTTTTCTACGAATCTCTACAGAATTCCACAGAATCCCACAAGTTCACAGAAACTTCTCACGTGATGGCAGGTACAATTCAGTCCAAAGTCTAAAGGTCAAGCAGGGAAAAAAGCCAGATGCTGAAGTCAGAGGACGCACTCCACTCTAGCTCTTGGCTGTGGCCACACCCCCTGCTTCTCAATGGGCTCACGTGATACACAGCAGGATGACACTGCAGAGAATCTTGTTCACGTGCACTCACAGGCAAATCCTGTCGATACCTTCCTCCACCCTCTTACCAGACCCATACAGAGAAAGGTCGTTTGGTGGGAGTTACACAGTGCAATCAAATATCACTCAAATGAAATTTCACCAAATCTATTCTCCACCCTGGACTGCATCTCATTTATGCACAAATGACCTGGGTTTTCTGGCAAGATGTAACATTGGCCTGTTATTAATCAGTCAAGCTTTTCTTCTAGACCACTCCGGAAACAGTTTTCTTTATCCTCTCAGCTGTAGCATATAATTCCTTACATCCGTTATAAATAATAGTGACTAGGAAGGTCATAGCATCTACTCAGGTCAGATCTTAATCTCATCCTATTCCTGTTTGTTAGCAGATAATATCCTCCAAAATAGGGCTATAGCTACAGGAATATAAAGCCTAGAATTATAACATATCACATAAGGGATTTTGTCTGGAAGAGCCATAGTAACTGAGTATGTAACTCAGGTACTAACTGCAAGGCTAGCAGTTCAAAACCACAAACCACTCCGTAGGAGAAAGATGAGGCACTCTCAGGAACCCACAGGGCAGTTTTACCATGTCCTACTAGGATCACGCATGAGTAAGAGTGAGATCTGTACTCTATACTGTGCAGTATTCTATAGCCTTCTACCTCCTTCCTTCTCATCCTCACTCTTTCCTACTGCCTCCAATTCTTTATTCCAAACATGCCCACGTATCAAATCCTCTCCTTCCTTTCACTTCCAATTTCATCTCCCTATTCTAAAGAATCCCTGGTGTCACAGAGGTTTAGGCATTGGGCTACTAACGAAAAGACTGGCGGTTCACGCCCACCAGCTACTCCACAGGTGGAAGATGAGGCGTCTGTTTCCATACAGATTTACAGCCTCAGAAACCCAAGGGCACAGTCTTCCTCGGCCCTACAGTAATCTTATTGGCAGCAGGTTTCAGTTTTGTTGCTGTCTTTATTTTGTTGGAGATTCTGATCACTGCACATCTGACTTGAGGACAGTCTCTTTCCTCACAAACTATAGGCTGTCATCCTCCTCTGCCCATCTAGATCAGGCTTGAGCTTTCTATAATTCATTTTCAGCATATCGCCTTCTTGTTCAAAAGTCTAAAACAAGTACTCATTTTGCTAACTGAACTGGCTTCTTACAAGACTATTTAAAGTCCATAATGGTTTGGTTCTTTTTTTTTAATGAGAATAATAAAATTATTCTACTCTTATTCGTATTTTTATAAATCATTTTACTATAGCTTGTAACATTCCACACATCAATTATAGCAAGCATATTTGTACATATGCTACCATCATCGTTTTCTAAATATTCACTTTCTATTTAAGTGCTTGGTATCAACTCCTTGTTTTTCCCTCCTCCCCGCCTCCCCATCCTCAGGATCTCTTGAACAAATTATCATTGTTTTTATATCTATACTGCCGTCTTCCTTCACCCACGTTTCTGTTATTCATGCCCTTGTGGGGAAGGGGGGAATTATGCATCTATCATTGTGACTGGTTCCTCCTTCCTTCCCTTCTTTCCCCTCCCATCCTGGTATCCCTCCTCCCATTTCTGTTCCTGAGGGGTTTATCTGTCCTGCATTCTGTGCATTGTGAGCTCTTATCTGTATCAGTCAGTGTACATGCTCAGTCTAGCCAGAACTGAAAGGGAGCACTGGGGTCATGATAGTGGAGGGGGGATGTGTGTGAGGGAGCCGCAAGGAAACATAGGAATAGTGTCTGTTTCATTGGTGATACACTGCGTCCTGGTTGATTCATCCCTCCCTTGTGATCCTTCTGTGAGGGGATGTCCTATTGTCTACAGATGGGTTTGGGGTCTCTACTCTGAACCCCGTTGTCATTAATATGTTTTTGTTGTTGTTTTGGGTCTTTTGGTGCCTGTTACCTGATCCCATCAACACCTCATGATCACACAAACTTCCATTCGGGCTTGTTTCTTCTCTGCTAGATGGCCACTTGTTTAACTTCAAGCTTTTAAGATCCCAGATGCTATATTTTTTGATAGCCGGGCATCATCAACTTTCTTTACCACCCTTGCTTATGCACCCATTTTGCCTTCAGCAATCATGTTTGAAAGGGTGAACATCACAGACAGCAGGTAGGTAGGACAAAGTGCTCTTGAAATGAGGAAGGGTTTGAGCAGAGGCCCAAATTCTGGTATATAAATATATGTACATAGGCCAATATCTCTTTTTATGAATTTATATATTTATATAAGTGCACACCTATGTTTATACCTCTATCCATAGCTTTTTTTTTTAAGGTGTGCACTTTTATTGAACTGGTCAAGTCAGTGTACAGGTAAAGCCCTGGCTCCTCCACGTCCTAATCAACCCAAAAGGGGGACCCAAAAGCCTTCATATCCTTCTAAATTTGGGGGGACAAAAAGGGGCGGGGCACCCAAAGGCTGACCACTGAAAAGGAAACCTTTAAAACAGGAACCAAAAAACAGTATTAAGGCAGAAGAATTCTTTAAAAAAAAAAAAACCAACCTTGGGTCATATAATTTACACACAAGCCATGCTCTTGTCCCCTGCACCCCTGAGTGGTGGACCTGGAGGGGAGGGGACGAGGGCTGACCCCTTCTCGGGAAATGTTAAGTGGAGCCGGCTTTGGAGAAGGGCAAGCCTCCTGTCACATGGCATCACACGGCTTTTGGAATGACTGTTTCAAAAAAGAGAAAGGTAATCGGGTACAATCAGAGTCCTGGCTACATTGTAGAACTTGGGGATGCTTGCTCCCTCCGCTGTCACCCTCGCCGTTCCAGTTTTTAAATCCTGAGTCAAGCGCCAAAACAAAAACAAAAAAAAGAAAACAAAACCAAACAGATAAAGCCATGCCAATCTCAATCTTTTTTTTTTTTTTCTGCGCAAGTTAGGTTTTTCTCAAGAAAGGGTGTAACGCAGCTAAGGAACAAGAATCCGCCTAGAAGCCTTTGCGGTGGACGATGGAGGGGCCGGACTCGTACTCCTGCTTGCTGATCCACATCTGCTGGAAGGTGGACAGCGAGGCCAGGATGGAGCCGCCGATCCAGACGGAGGACTTGCGCTCTGGGGGCGCGATGATCTTGATCTTCATGGTGCTGGGTGCCAGCGCTGTGATCTCCTTCTGCATTCTGTCGGCAATGCCGGGGTACATGGCGGTCCCGCCGGACAGGACCGTGTTGGCGTCGAGGTCCTTATGGATGTCCACTTCACACTTCATGATGGAATTAAAGGTAATTTCGTGGATGCCGCAGGATTCCATTCCCAGGAAGGAGGGCTGGAAGAGGGCCTCGGGGCAGCGGAAGCGCTCGTTGCCCATGGTGATGACCTGGCCATCGGGCAGCTTGTAGGTCTTCTCCAGGGAGGAGGAAGAGGTGGCGGTGGCCATCTCCTGCTCGAAGTCCAGGGCGACGTAGCAGAGCTTCTCCTTGATGTCGCGCACGACCTCGCGCTCGGCCGTGGTGGTGAAGCTGTAGCCCCGCTCCGTCTGGATCTTCATGAGGTAGTCGGTCAGGTCCCGGCCGGCCCGGTCCAGACGCAGGATGGCGTGGGGGAGGGCGTAGCCCTCGTAGATGGGCACGGTGTGGGTGACCCCATCGCCGGAATCCATCACGATGCCAGTGGTACGACCAGAGGCACAAAGGGACAGCACGGCCTGGATGGCGACGTACATGGCCGGGGTGTTGAAGGTCTCGAACATGATCTGGGTCATCCTCTCGCGGTTGGCCTTGGGGTTCAGGGGGGCCTCGGTCAGCAGCACGGGGTGCTCCTCGGGGGCCACGCGCAGCTCGTTGTAGAAGGTGTGGTGGCAGATCTTCTCCATGTCGTCCCAGTTGGTGACGATGCCGTGCTCGATGGGGTACTTCCGCGTCAGGATGCCGCGCTTGCTCTGGGCCTCGTCGCCCACGTAGGAGTGCTTCTGGCCCATGCCCACCATGACGCCCTGAGGCCGGGGACGTCCCACGATGGAGGGGAGGACAGCCCGGGGGGCGTCGTCACCCGCGAAGCCCGCTTTGCACATGCCGGAGCCGTTGTCGACCACGAGCGCGGCGGTATCATCATATCCTTGGTGAGCTCGGCGAGTGGGAACGCGAGAGGGACGCGGTCTGGGCTGTCCTATCCTGTCCATAGTTTTGATTCCTAGATCTTTCCTCTTACAGTCCTCCTACCCCACCATCCTTCTGCCTCTCAGCTAGATGACTGTTGTCCCAACACCATCAGGGTTTTTTTTCTTTCTTTTGTTTTCCTTTTGTTTTGCATCTTTTGGTGTTTTGCCTACCTATATAAGACAGGCATGGGAAGCAAGTCCAAGGAGAAAACAACGGGACCAATGGCTGCAGAGGGACTTGGATGGTGTAGGGGGATTGGGGGCTGAAGGGGTCGGGAGCAGTGAGCAGACAATGTCATAGAAAGGGCAACTAGGAAATAGAAAGCAACAATGAGGGGGATGTAGAGGTCCCAGTGGTGCTGAAATTCTTTTTAACGGGCTTTAAAGAAATTCCTTAAACCAGCTCATAAAGAAGGCACCTTAACAATAGTAACTTGGCTCATGTCTGAATCAGGACCTGAAGCCAGAGCCACAGCTTTTGGTAGGCCATCCCTGTCACCCTTATCTCCCAGTGTTCTGCAGTCCTTCTCAGTCATATTAGTCTTTTCACCGTTCCTCAAGAATGCTTCTTCCCAGCTTCATTTCCTATTCTCTCCCACATTCCCTCCACTTACCTAAAAGCACCTTCCCCTCCATTTTATACTCATTATAATTCTATCCAACCTTGCAGAGTTCTAGTTAACAGGGCACCTCTCCCACAGAACATCCACTCACATCATTTTGAACAGCTACCTTTGTTTGTGATCTCATTACATACTTAGCGTCCATGCTACACATTCGAACAAAGCTGATGAGCTTTCCAACTATTAAGTCTATACACCTAATTCCTGTAATTAGACTACACTGTTTTTAGGTAAGATATAGTTATTTTTTCTGTTGGTCATAATATCTCAGTTCTACTAAATTGACTGATTGGGAAAATGGGGGGTTTGTTTTGTTTTG
>PVJH01046866.1:0-11602 GCA_004026705.1 Nesogale talazaci
CCAGATCCCTGGAGCTGGCTGAGCCACATGGAGACCTGCACCAGGGCTGAGATGCCTTCACTGCCACTGGATCCACCATTGGTCCATGACCCTCCTGCATTTGGCATCATTGCAAGTGCTGCGTGAGTCAACACTTGATCTTGGCAAAAAGGCCAAGAAGGGATACCGCGTGAGTCTAAAGAGGAATTTAGGGACTAGTGTTGGACAGATTGACCAACATGGGATTTATGGGCTGGGATGTTTTTTCAATATACAATTGCCCCTTCATATAAGGCTCTCTCTTACACATGAGTGTCATTGGATTTGTTTCTCTCGTTAACCCAGACTAACACAGTAACTCTTTACTGGAACAGAAAGTGTCATCTCTCTAGCCACCAATTGGCTGGTGGTTTCAAATTGCTGACCTAGTGCTCAACACAGAATCCGCTGGGCTCTATATCATGCTTGCCTGAACTTGAGAGTATGGGGGGATGGGGGAGACTCTTAACCAGGCAGAGAGACATCGTGGCTGTAAGGGTGGACGCAAACATAGCAACAAAAGGATGGTGGCAGGACCGGGCAGTGTTTCGGTCAGCTGAACAGGGGGTCACTGAGTGGACGTGGACTGGGTTGTACCTAACAACAAAAACAAAAACACAAATGTTTTACTGACCCTCTGCCATGGACTAAGCACAGCCTGGAGAACCAAGATCATGGTCTGAACTGATGAGAGTCACAGGGGGGTGTTCACTGATCAGCAAAGGGGTCGAATGGAAATACACCGGTGGGGAGGCCTGTTATAAGCAGAACTGGTTAGTCCTTGCTGGTTGGAACTTCCTCTCTAAAAGAGTGCATCGCAAACTCGCAGTTATCACCAGTTACAATTTGTGGAACTTGTTTAAAAATTGAAAACCTGCTCCCCCATCCTAGAGTCAGTGGGCTTGGGAGTGCAACGTGAAGACGGGATTTCCTAACCAAGCCCCCCTGATTATTCATATGCACTGGCTGGTTTAGACACCTGAAGAAACGCGGAGACTCCAATCAATGCTCAGAAACACCTCAGCCCAGCCAGCACCCCGCCTTCCAAGGCCACCCGCCACTGCACATCCCTCACCTTGACTGCTCTCTCGCGCGCTCTCTCTCTCTCTCTCTCTCTCTCTCTCTCTCTCTCACACACACACACACAGCAACAAAACGAAAACCATGAAGCTGGGGTAGGTAGAAGGTTTTTCAAGAACACTTAGCTAGCCCCGAGTGGGCTTGCTTTCTCCTAGGGACTGGCAGCTCACTCCTTAAGTGACCCACCTCGAGCTGCCGCACCTGAGCTTCCCGGAGCCGCTCCGACACCTGCCCTGACCCTCCGCCCCCCGCGCCCCCGCCCCCGCCCCCGGGGCCCAGGTCGCAGCAGCCGCCCCCTGGGGTCCAAGGCTGGGCGGGGGGGTGGGGGGGGCGCGCCGCCGGCACACCGCCTCCTCTCACCCTCCGCGCGTGCACGCACACTCCCGCACCAACCGAGACGGGCGGGCGGCTCGCCCCGCAGCCCAGGGGCGCTAGGCGGCGGCGGATCCGGGCGGCGGACCGGCTTCCGCCCCCTGCCGCTCGTCAGCCGCCGAGGCCCGGCCCGGCTCACACCCACGGAGTTTCACAAAGAAAGTCTCCCGGCCCGCGCCCCTCACGCACTCACCGGTGCCCGCGCCGGTGGCGACTCGGACTCCCGGCGCCTGCGGCTCCGTGCTGGGGTCGACCCCGGGGTTGGCTCAGGCGCCGGCGGCGCCGGCGGCTCCATCCCCGCGGGACCCAGGCTGCGTCCGCCTCGAGATAACGGTCCCGCCAGCTAGGCGCGCGCCCCGACCCCGCGCGCCATGTTCCCGCCGTGCCGCGCGCCGCCGCGGCACCCGCGCCCCCTCCCCTCCGCCGCGCACGCGCGCCCTCGCCGCACCCGCTCCTCGCGCGTCGCCGCGGCGCTTCCCCCCCCACCCCACCCCACCGCGCACGCGCGCAATCGCCGCGCCCCCTCTCCGCCCTCGAGAGCCGGACGCCGTTCTCGGCGCTGCGCCCACCCCCTCCGAGCCCTGCCCGCCTGGAGCGCGCGCTGTTCCGGGCTCAGCGCCGCCGCCTGCCGCGCTGCGGACCACCCTTCGCCTGGGAGCCACCCCCGACTGCCCCTTTGCTTCTCCCGCATCGGGTGTCGAGGGTGTGTGCAAGCACGTGCGGGAGGTGTGGAGGGCAGAGAGCCAAGCTCAGCGGAGTACCTGAGAGCAAGTCCTGGAATCTCCACTACCCCCTGCATGATTAAGGTCATTTTCTCTTTAGACACAAAGGCCCTACAATGATGGAATGCAGGAAGGACTCCATAAACCCGGGGATAACACTACATCGAGTGTCAAAGCGCTCATCAGTAATTTCGGCTAAACATTAAGAAGGGTATTAGAACAAATTCTGAGCACTAGATTTACAGAAATCTGGAGGAGGGGGGTGTTCTCCTAACAGAGGCAAGGGTGGCACTTAGCAAACTATGAAACCTTGCAGAAGGCACTTCCAAACATATGCATCTGAAACAGGAGGAGCCTTTGCAGTATTACTTCATAGGACTAATGGGATTGTTCATGCCCACCAAGTCCTTGAGTACAATGCCTGGCACCCACCAAGCTTCACTGGTCTAATTGGGGCCCTTTTCTTCCAAGACTCCTACAAATTTAATGAGCTGGGGCTCTGCTCCCAACGCCTGTGGTATAATTAGCTGGGAGTTCACCCACCCTTGGAGCTGAAGGGCTTGCTACTTCCCACATCTTCACTTTCCATTCTGTGCTCCAAACCTCTCTGAAAACCCGAACGTTGGCAGAAAGACAGCAGCCGAGAATGCTTTCCCCAAAAGAAGAGTCTCCTGGGGACTGAGTCCCGGTGGCGTAGTGGTTGTGCGCGGGACTGTGGCCCACTGGGATGGAGGTTCAATTCCAGCTCCACAGGAGCAAAAGCTGGGCCTCCTACTCCCACCACAATAAGGCAGTGATGCCTTAAAAAAAAAAAAAAAAAAGCTTCTTCTGGATCCTTTTGGTGTTTAACCGGTTGCAAACAGCTCACAGGGCATTCCTCAAACCGACTTAGTCAAAGGCATCCCATCTGCCCCTAAAAGGCTCATCTTAACAGATAATGCAGTTTCTCTGCTGAAGAATTTTACATGGACTTTTCAAGAGTACCTACAGCATGGAGGTAAAACATATTTGGTAATGACATTGGCTGATAAAGGGCGAATTTAAAAAACCTATAGACAACTACAACATCTTAGAAAAATACAAGTAACCCAATCAAAGAGTAGGTGCAAAACACGACTAGAAAACTCACTAAAGATGACATCCAGACAACCATCACAAGAAAAGCTGGCTTGCATTCATTAGCCAAAAGAGAAGTATACTTGTGGCAGTTACATAATCTCCTGTCAACTTGCAAAGGAGTCTAGCCTGCCAATCAGATCACAGCACGATGACCTCATTTGGAGGCATGAAGGATATAAACAGCTCAGTGGAGGATAGACACATACGCTCTTCCTCTCCCTGCCAGACATTCTTGTTGACAAGCCACATAGAGCTAAGCTGATGGAGCCTGAGCACTAGAAGAGTCACATGGAGACCCATGTCAGTGGTGAGATGCTTCCACCAGCACTGAATCCACTAGACTTTCCACCCACTGGAGTGTAATCTTCCTATTATTGCACATGTTGTGTGAGTCTGAAGGGGAATGAGTGGATTGGCTATCTGACTTATGGGTTAACATCAGACTTATGGATGTCATCTGGACTGGGTTGGGATAATTTCTCAATATACAAGTGCTCCTTGATACAAAGTTCTCTCTTACACAGACGTGTCTATAAACTTGTTTCTCTAGTCTACCCAGAACTAACACAAAACATTAAAACAATGAGATACCACATCACAGCAATAATCTTAGAAACATTAAACATATAATAAAATTAGAAGATGTCGTGGACTGGAGAGTACATGCATTGCTAGTGGGATCGCACAACTGTAGAACCACTTTGAAAAACAGTATACTTCTTCCTTAAACAAATGCAAATATAAATACCTTATGATCCTGCAATCTCTCTTCTTGGTAATAAAGAACACACACAAAAAGAAAAACAAGGCACAAAGAAACATATACACACCCGTTTATTGTAGCAATTTCTATAACAAAAGGTCAAAACAATCAAAACCCTAACTATAGAGAAATGGAGAAACAAACTCTGGTACATATATGTAATAGATTATTATGGAATCCTGAAAACAAATGACAAGTATGTCAAACACTTTCATGGCCTGGGCAAAACTGGAGGACATTATGCTCAGTTAAGTTGGTCAGTTCATAAAGATTCTATGACACCATTAGAATAAAGAAAGGAACGTAAAAATGGTTTCCCCACTAAAGAAAAATACTTTGAAGACTACTAAAAGGCCAGGAGCCGTGAAGTGAGGGAAGGAAAAAAGCAGTATGGAAGGGGTAGAGGGAATGAGAAGACAGAAAAAAAGAACCAGATACACAGGGATTTAATAAGATACTATTTTGATAAAATGGACTGTGCAGTGCATATGTACATGCATAGGTATAGTATGTTTTCTCTGTCCTTTACTCCACAAATAAATGAAATAAAATCAATAAAAATGTATCAAAACTGGGGCGGTGGCATAAATAAATCTAAAACTAAGTGAGAGAAGGGTCACAGCTTTACAACCCCATTCCTTATACATTAGCTCTAAACACTGGTATAAGTGGTTATAAAAGGAGAAAAAGTAAAATTGAAATGGACTTCTTCTGTGACACACAATCTCATTTCAAACAACAAAGAACTTTTCCCTCTGACGGCTGATCTAACATCGGTGGGAATCCAACCCCGATCAGATGTCCAACATGGCAAAACTGCATGAGTTTGGTATTTTCTTGTACCCATTTAACAGATATGAAAACAAAGGCTCAGAATGAGAACGTCCCAAAGCCACATGGGAAGTGCAGAGTTGAGGTCAGCACTGTGTCACCTCATCACGAATGCTACTTTCTCGGCTCCATTTGCATAGAAGCTCAAGGCCCCTCTATTTGAGAGTGGAGTCATATTCAGAGGACCATCTCAGTTTCTCTACTGGGGACACATTTAACTTTATGACATGCATCTCTACTTCATGGGACAGGGAGAATCATTCCCCAAAATTCAAGTAAGGTTCAGCAGAGATTGAATGTGGATACTAAATAATCCCGAACCATTGGTGTATTTATTTATTTTAAAAAATCATTTTATTGGGGGGCTCATACAGCTCTAATCACAATATATACATACATACATAGTCAGTGTTTACATCTTTGGGGGGGAGGAGGGGCTCGTACAACTCTTAACACAATCCACGCATACACCAATTGTGTCAAACACATTTGTACATTGGATGCCTTCATCGTTCTCAAAACATTTACTTTCTACTTCAGCCCTTGGTATCAGCTCTTCATCCTCCCCACCTCCCTGGGTGAGTGTATTTATTATTGATGGCTATGGTAACAAATTCCCTCAAACTCAGTAGTTTCAGACAACACAAATATATCCTTCTATAATTCTGGATGACTACTATGATACAACCTTGCTTGCTGAAAGTGGGGGAGGACTTGAAATATTTGCTGGTAGAAGATCAAGCAGCCTTCAGTATGGGTTACAACTCATTGTAAAGAAGACCAGAATCCTCACAACTGGACCACTAGGTAAGAAAAGAGTGATAAATGGAGAAAAAAAAAAACTGAAGTTATTAAGGATGTTGCTTGCTCAAATCCACAATCAATGGTCATGGAAAGCAGCAGTCCAGAGATCAAAAACTGCCTTTCAATGGGTCAATCTGCTGCCCAAGACCAACCTCTTAAGAGTATCGAAAGGCAAAGATGCTGTTTTGAGAACTGAGGTGTGCCTAACCCAAGCCACGGTCTTTTCAATCACTTCAGATGCCTGCAAAAGTTGGCCATTTAAATAAAGGAAACTGGAGAACAATCGATGCACCTGAATTGTGATGCTGGAGAAGAATATTGAAAGCACCAAGGGGCTGAGCCCTGGTGGTCCAGTGGTTGTGTGCGGGACTGCAGCCCACAGGGTTGACGGTTCAAATCCAGCAGCAGCTCTCCAGGAGCAAGACTGGGCTTCCTACTCCCACCAGGGCAGTGATGAAAAAAAAAAAATACCAAGGGCTGCCAAAAGTGCAAACAAGTCTGTCAGAGAAGCAGCAAGGCCAGAGTGTTCTTTAGAGGCAAGGCCCGTGAGACTTCCTCTTATACGCTTCTATGTATGTTTTCAGGAGAGACGAGTCCCTGCAGGAGGACGCCGTGCTTGGCAAAGTGGAGAGAGAGCAAAAGAGAAGCGGGCCCTCAAGGGAACGTGACAATTGTAAGGGTGGCACCAGGTCCTGTGCTGCCGTGCGCTGTCACTGTGAGTCAGAACCGACTCAGAGGCACTTAATGACCACACGGTCCTACAGCAAGAAGACCAAGCCCACTTTCACTGGGTGACAGTCAAGGTGACAGCAGGGCTGGTTCCTTGTGGAGGTGCTGAGCGGGGAGGGTCCACTTCCTTTCCCTTTCCCTGGCCTTGCACGCTTCATCCATCTTCAAAAGCCAGCACTCCAGCCTGTCTTGGCCATGACACCTTTGCTCTGGCTCCTCCAAAGAGTGACCCTCGATAATGACCCCTGTGCCAACCTAGGTTCGGCAGGCTACCCTTGTGGTTACCGACCCAGTGCCCATCCCACAGCACGACCATGCAGGCCTCTGTTGTTGGCATTAAACTAAAAAGTGAATCAATAAAACTCACTGCCACTGAGTTGATTCTGACTCCTAACGACACTGTAAGGCAGGCTAGAACCGCCCTTGCGAGTTTGCAAGAATCTGTTTGCCAGAGCAGAAAGCCTCGTCTTTCTCCAGTGGAGTGACCGGTGGGCTCATACTGTTGGCCGTGCAATTAGTCCAATGTATAACCCACTAGGCACGAGTACTCCTTGTTGCTGGGGCCATCAATTCCAACTCACAGTGGCCTGATGCAACAGAATAGACTTGTCTTTTCTCATCTTGACAGCAATAGATCATCAGGTCTCTTGGTCACTTAACTGTAGCACTAGCAGGGCTCACTGTTTTCCCATGGAAGGTACCAGATTCACAGGATCTAGGAAATAGGATGAAGACCTGTTTGGGGGTCATTATTAAGTCTATCACAGGGATGCTGCTCATAGCATCCACCATCAAATACTCCTATCAGCTAACTAGCACCTGCCTAATTTGCCCATCTGTTTTATCCCTTGCAGTTCTCAACCTGTGAATCGCCTGATTTAAAACAGTAGCAAAATTACACTTATGAAGTAGCAATGGAAATTGTTGCATTCAGACTTTTAAGCATTAAACATAAATAACTTCTTAGAAAAAAAAGAAAATAATTTTATGGTTGGTTGGAGGGGAGGGTCACAACATGAGGAACTGTATTAAAGAGTGGAGGCATTAGGAAGGTTAAGAACCACTGCTTTAAATTATTCCAACCATCTCACCACCACCTAGCCCCTGCAAGTCCTTTATGGTTGGAAACTGTCAACCACCACTACCATTGCCAAGGGTGATGAGTTTGGTATCCTTGACCTCACCTTAGTCGGATGATAATTAGTATCTGAAACATGGCACTCAACTCACGGCTTGACCAGTGAGCTCCAATGTGACTGAGTCAGAAAGCGAGAAGAGGAGCCCACCATGAGTACAGCCTGGCCTTCTGGGATCTCAGACTCAACCGCCTGTAACCTTGAATCAAACCTCCTTTTCCAGGAAGCCACTTGAGTGTTCATCCTTCCCTGTTCCTTGTCAAGAGGAACACACTCAATTAAAATAAGGAAATAAATGCACTGCCAGAGACCATTCTGATTCATTCATAGCAACCATACGAAGCAGTAGAACTGCCCCCTCTGGGTTTCCAAGGCTGGAAATCTTTCTACCGGAGTAGAAAGTCTCATTTCTTCCCGGGTGGTTTCAAACTCCTAATCTTGGGGGTTAACAGCCCAAGGCATCACTACTACCCTACTCAACAGACAACCAAGAAAAAAGAGTATCTGATCTTGTCGGTCATTCGTGACTCTTAACAATTGAACACACCGGCATGCAAGAGTTAGACATCAGTCTAAACTAGATGTCTCTTGTGATCTTTGTCCTGTCAAGTCCCCATTCCTGAGGAAAAGGTGGGACTGAAGAGATGAGAAGTCCTTTAAGAGTCAGAAAGACCTGGTTGGGTCACAGCTATGTCATTTACCAATTTTGAGAGATTGCACATGTGACCTCATTCCTTCTGTTGTCTGGGTTACTAATCTATATCATGTGCATAGGTGCATCATGAAAGTGAGTGTGACCATCCATGGCAGTGCTCTGAATAGGACCTGTTCATTTCTGGGCTACCATGACCTTCTGAAATCCCAACAGTTCTCAAAACAATCGCTTCCTGGGCAGAAAACCCTGATGTGAACTCAGAGGAGCTACTTAAAAGGATCTCTCTATGCCTGAACACGGTATTAGGAAATGCCAGTTCCTGGGAAAGGACATCATTCTTGGTAAAACAGAAGGGCAGTGAAAAAAAGGCCTTCAACAGTTAGATTGACACAGTAGTGGCAATTGCCAGCATGACGCAGGAGCGAGCAGTGTTTCCTTCTGTTGTACATGGGCACCAGCTTGATGCTGCCTAACAACACGCTGGGGCTGTTGCACAGAACATACACGTAAGTCAGGTGACCTCCAAACTGGAAAATGTCTGTAGTTCACAATGCATCAGCTCCAAGGTTTCAGAGACTGGGGATCTGTATCTTCATGAGGGTAAAGTTTTACATGAAGATGTAAAACTGGCCTAAGATCAAGGCCGCCTTGGAAGGGTTTGGGCTTTTCTCTACAAAGTCTTACCCCAACCTCCCTACATCCTTTCTCTGTCACCATTTGGAGCGGTGCTACCAAAGGGGGAAACTCTACCCTGTGGGGGAGAGGAAGCAGTGGAATGATCCAGAGTGGCCTGACAAAGCAGACACCTACACCTTATCCTGAATTATGGGCTAGAATGCGAAGGGTTTTAATTGCCAGGTGGGCACTGAGTAACTTTCTTTGTTCTTAAAAGGGGACAGTAAGTCAAATGAAAGTTTAGAAAGCTCAGTTCTAGAGGCTCTGTCCCAGGCAGAGATGCTGCCACCTCCTGAGACCCTGCCCAGTGACAGTTGAGGCAGAGAGCATCATGGGAAAGGCAAACAAGTTTAAAATAGATACACAATTCAAGAGCTGGACGTGTACTACCCACCACTTAAGCAAAAGCACAAACCCCGCCTTCTATATTAGGGCTTTAATCATGTTATCAATGATCATGGAAAAGGAATTATTGACATAATTAAAATCAGTCTAAAAACGGTAATAAGGGCTGAGCCCTGGTGATGTAGTGGTTGTGCGCGGGACTGTGGCCCACTGGGATGGAGGTTCAATTCCAGCAGTGGGACTGGGCCTCCTGCTCCCTTCACCGGAGAGCAGTGATGCCAAAAAAAAAAAAATAATAATAATAATAAAAAAACACCAAACCCAAGGATATCCTGTCAATTCTGCCTCACAGTTACCCTGTAAAGGGGAAAATGGCAGCAAGATACAAAACACTCCATTTCTTTCTGGCTTCTTTTCCAGCTCAGGAGATGAGACAGGGCTCAGGAGACAGCAGCACACACAGCCAGACGCTTCCGGGGACCAGGATCCTCTGCTTCCCCCTTAAGGGGCCGCTTTTGACTTGTAGAAGGCTGAAAATAAAGGCCAAGAGAGATGTTTATAAGACAATCAGTGGCTTAAAGAAGGTGATCTCCTTTCCCCAAGAGGTGGCTGGTACATTTTGCATACTTTATGAGAAACTTCTACAACCCACAGTTCCCATCTGCCATTAAACTCCCATCCCACCATATAGACATGTTTACCCACAGGACATTTCCCATTTATAAAGCTAGAAACTAGAGGCAATGGTGGGAAGAAGGCATGTCATTCAGAAGGCAGGGCAGGAATAAAGAGATGTTGACTCACACATACGGGGTCGCTGGGAGTGCCAAATGAAGTGCTCAACTGCAAACCAAAGATGGCAGCAGCTTGACCCCCAGGATGCTCTCTGGGAGAAAGCCCTGGTGATGTGTGCCCATGAAGATGACTGCCGCTGTTGGGTGTCATCGAGCGCACAAGAGAACAAACACAGCCAGGTCCGGCACCATCAATGGTTCCTGTGCCTGAGTCCACTGGGCAGCCAGTGTGCCAATCCACCTCCTCGGAGGCCTTCCTCTCCTTCACTGCCCAGCCTCTTCACCATAAAGATGACAGCCTAGAAAACCCTGCTCGACTGTAGCAATGAGCTGAGAGTCACGAAGGATTTTGAACAACCTATGACCAACTTACACTGATAAAGGACATCAAAGGAATAAACTTACAATCCAATCTGCCCCGAATTTAAATTTTCAACACACTTCAGAGTGGGACTTCCTGGCTGGAAATCCTTCATTATCGGTAGCTGCAAATCTTCTAGGGGTACCAGAGTAGACCAAAATGAAATAGTAACCATTGCGTGATTCTGAAGAACTTTACAATCTTACTAAGCTGAGCCCTGGAACGCCTCATGAGATATATCCTCGCTCTTATTTGAAGTGACAACTGTTAGCTGCCATTGACCTTTGGCTAATACACAACAGAACAAAAGCCTGCCTGGCTCCTGCACTATTCCCTGGATCAGTTGGCGTTCGGAAGGCTATTGATCCATTAGGTTTTTTTTTTTTTAGGCATCACTCCCCTGGTGGTGGGAGTAGGAGGCCCAGCCTTTGCTCCTGTGAGCGGGAATTGAACCTCCATCCCAGTGGGCCGCAGTCCCGTGCACAACCACTACGCCACCGGGGCTCAGCCCGATCCATTAGGTTTTTATGGGTTGGTTTGGAAGTAGACTGCCAGGCCTTTCTTCCTACTCTGTCATCGGCCAGAAGCAACTCTGAAACTCATTCGGCATCCTAAGAACATTCACGCCCCCACCACAGGCGGGTGGTAGCTGTGCATGAAGTACACTGGCTGGGTCTCCTCCTACAAAAGTATGGAAGGGGTCACAAACCAGGGCTGTCTGGTCGGTTCCCCTTCCTGGGGATCCCACTCCTCCACCCCAGGTGTCACAAGAACTGTGCTTGGCCTAAAGGGATTTGGCTGATTTTTCAGACTTGAGCACCGCCCCTCTTTCCTGAGCGGCCCCTTGGTGGACGCATCCCTCTTCAGACAGTCCAGACACCTACATCCAATGGCCATTGCCCAATACCTGGGGTGGACCCTGGGACATGGCTGTTGATTGACTTTCCTCCAAAAGCAGCTCTTGAAACCTCCTCTTCATGTCCTCATCCTGTGTAGAAGGGAAGCACATGGGTCAGCTAGGTCTGTGGGATGGAATGAATGCTCTGGGAAGCCGGGCTGGGATGCTGGGCACCTGGAGACAGAGAGGCCAGTAAAGAGGCAGCCCTGAGACAGGTGGAGCCCCTGAGACAATGTCCTAAGTTAGTCGTTCTCCACCTTCCTAATGCCACGACCCTTTTAATACAGTTCCTCATGTTGC
>PVJH01046867.1:0-11634 GCA_004026705.1 Nesogale talazaci
CCAGAACAGAACAAGTCCATAAGTCTGATACGAGTCCACAAATTCCTCTTCACACTCACACAGCCACCTGCAATGATGCAGAATACAAGGAGACCATAGGCTGGTGGGTGAGGAGTTGTGTGGGTCCAATGGCAGTATCTGGCAGATCTCTAAGTGGCCATGGACATGTAGGCTTATTTTGGGACTCTCAATTCTATTCCTTTAGTCTATGTGTCTCCTGTTATACCAGTTCTAAGCCATTTTAATTGCTGTGACTGAATAGTATGTTTTAAAATCAGGAAATGTGAACACTCCTCTTTAGCATTAAGCTGTTTGGCACCTCTTGCCTTTATATATAACATTGAGGCCTGGTTTTGTTATTTCTGTAAAAAAGGCTATTGGAACTTTTATTGGGATTATATTGACTATGTTCATCACATTGGCTAGTATTGACATCTTAACAATATTAAGTCAATCCATGAACATGGAACATCTTTCCATTTACATCATCTTTAAGGTCTTTCAGCAGTATTTTACAGTTTCCACTGTTTATGTACTCAACATTCCTCTCTGGTTAGATCGATTCCTGGGTATTTTATTCTCTTAGATGCCACTAAAAATAGGATTATTTCTCTAATTTCTCATTGCTGGTATACAGAAACCCAAGTGATTTTTGCCTGTTGACTGTCTACCCTACAATTTTGATAAATTCCTCCATAAGCTCTAGTTTTCTGTGGACTCTGGGACTTTCTCTATGTAGATAATATCCATGAATAGAGATGATTTTACTTCTGTTCCGGTATCAACTCAAACCCACAGCCATCCAGTTGATTCCAAGCCATAGCACCGTGTAGGGTAAGGTAGAAATGGCCCCTTTAGGTTTCCAAGGCTGTAAATCTTTATGGAAGCAGGGTATCCCACATTTCTCTGCTGCACTAGCTGGGGTTTCACACTGCTGTGTGATTAACAGCTCAGTGGTTAACCCCTATACCACCAGGGCTCCAATATTAAAAAGCAAAATACCAAACATAAAGCCACCAAGTTGATGCCAATCCATCGCGATCCTAAAGGACAGGGTCGACGGTTCTTGTGTGTGTTTCTCAGACTGTAGCTCTTTACGGGTATGCAAAGCCTGATCTCTCCTGGCCCATCACTGATGGCTTCTCCTGCTGACCTTGTTGGTCACAGCCCATGCACAGCCATCATGTCGCCAGAGCTCCAATACAGACGTTTCTACTTATTTTTCTTGTCTTACTGCTCTGCCTAGGACTTCTAATATAAGAGAGGATAAAAGTGGCAAGAGCATGGGACAACTTTGGTTCCTAATTTCAAAGGGATGCTCTCAGACTTTCTCCATCAACTATAATGTCGCCTGTTGGCTTTTCTTATATGCCTTGAGTCATAATGAGGGGTTCCCCTTCTATTCTGATTTCTTTAGTGTTTCCATCAAGAAAAGGTGCAAGTCCTTCTCAGCGTGGTCTCTGAAGACAAAGTGGCTGCATAAGTAAATGTGGTGAAGAAAGTGGATGGTGTCCAGCCCTCAAAAGATACAGCGTCTGGGATCTTAAAGTCTTGAAGTTAAATAAGCAGCCATCTAGCAGGGAAGCAAATAAGCCCACGTGGAAGAATTACACCAGCCTGTGTGATCAGGAGGTGTCGACAGGAACAGGTATCAGGTATCAAGAGATAACAAACAATTACATCAATGTGAATGGTGGGGGTAGAGTGGTGACCCAAAGCTAAAGTGACCAGATGTCCCGTTTTTAACAATTTTACAATGCCCCACGGTGTTTTAAAATTAAAATAAATATATGACAATACTCTTTTTGCGTTCTATGAAAAATTTTGTTGCTCCATATAGACCAAATTTTTAATCAGGAAACACCCCACCCTATCCCCACCCCCTATCAATGGTGTCGGCTTAAAATCTGGTCACTTTACCCAAAGTCCAACTGCAGATAGTTGGACATCCCCCCACAGAAGGGTTATAAGGAAGGGACAATTCAACCACGGTACAGTATGGCACCAACAAAACTCACATCATTTCTCCAGTTCCTGAATGCTTCCTTCCCCCTCCCCGCTACCATGACCTCCTTATACATTTCAAATCTAGCCAGACTGGAGTACACACATTGGTCCAGGGCAGATAAAACCCTGAGGAACAGGAGTGAGAGTCATGATATCATGAGGATCGGGGGACGGTGGGTGGGACAGGAGGTAGAGGGAGAGAGGCGGAACCCATCACAAGGTTGGATATATAGCCCACCTCCCAGGGGGACAAATGACAGAAATGTGGGTGAAGGGAGACAATGGACAGTGTAAGACATGAAATAACAACAACAATATATAACTGATTGAGGATTCATGAGAATGAAGGGGGAAGGAGGGAGGATAAGGGGAGCTGATACCAAGGGCTCAAGTAGAAAGAAAAGGCTTAGAAATGTCATGGTAACATATGTACAAGTGTGCTTAAGCAATTGAATGGTGGATTGTTAAAAGATTTGCAAGAGGCCCCTAATAAAATGAATAATAAAAAAGAAAGGGGGCTAGATCTTATCAACTGCTTTTTCTGCATCCATCAAGATGATCATGTGATTATTTTCCTTTAGTTCTGTTGATATGGTAATATTGATTGATTTTCTAATATATGAAATTATCTCTGCATTCTTCAAATAAATCCCAGTTGTTCATGGTGTTTGACTCTTGATATCTGTGATAGTTAGATTTATTAGGCCAACCTGGCCATGTGGGATTAATCAGGTCAGTTTGATTGGAGGACAAAGCAACAAATGGCTCAGCAAGGCTCTCCCTGTCACTTGCTCTCTGGTGATTGGACCCACTAGTTCCTTACCTCAACCTGTGTGCTTAGCCACCTGTGGACCCAGCCAACCTGTGGCGCATGGATCATGTGGGTAGAGCTCGAGGTTTCTTCAAGACCCGCTTCAACACAGCACTGCTTGAGCTTGAGGCTGGTAGAGCCTGTCACCTCTCATTGCTCGAGTTCGATCGTCCACCTGGGTCTGCTTTGCTAAGCTCCTGAGCTACAACCTGCTGCTTTCAGGCAGACTCGGCCTGCCTTGCCTGAGGGAGCAGTCTGCTGTCTGCTTCCTTGACTTTGGATCCAGCAGCCCACGTGAGTCGGAGGACTTCGAGTATATTAACTGTTCCACAAAAGTGAGTTGAACTGAGCATCTGTATTGTTGTGTGGACTGTTATACTAGCTGTCATATTCCTTTTTGCTGTATAAACATATATATATATATATATATATATATATATATATATATATATATATAACATCATAAGTGTCCTGGTTTTGTTTCTCTAGGGAACCCAGCCTAACACAAGAGCTGTTGGATTTTGTTTCAATTTCTTACAAAAACATTGCTTCTTTTATCCTCTGAATTGTTATAGCACTCTGTATTTTAGAAATTAGAGATCTACTCAGAAGTCAATTCCTGTCTGATTGTATGATGCACATTGGTTTATAGTCGTTTCCTGAGCTTAGCAGACAAGCCCCAAACACTCCTCCAGGCTCTACAGCTCCAGTGCTTTCCTGTGCAATTTTTATTTCTCTTGATTACTGACTTAATTCCCCTTATCCGTGTGAAACTTCTGCTTGCCTCTTTTTCTAATTTTTCCCCACAAAGATGACTCACTTACAGTAGAAATGAAAGTCTCATGGTTATCACAAAGGTAGCCAGAAGTAGTAGAACTGTATATATAAGGTTTCACAGCATTAATTTATGGCTGGACAGGTTTTTTGTTTTACTTTGTTTGGAGGTGTGGGTTATTTATTTATTGGCTATTTAATAGAAGCAATATTAATATGTGGTTTACATAAACCAAAGTCATTTCACCTAATTTTCATTGTTGTATTAATATAAAAACTTCCACTAGCCAAGTGCATGTGAAATCTTCAAGTGGGCACAATTTGTTTTTCAAATTGTGCAAAACTGATAACAAATGGGCAAAAGAGAATAAGTCAAATTTGTATCAGAAGTCATTTTTGAAAGAAATTATCCACGGTCAATGTACACAGCCTACCTTCTACTGGGAATAAAACAATCACCCAGAAAGCATCATACACTATGGTTCCCAATGGTGACACTATCTGAGTCTCTTCTACCAGCACTATTTTCCCTGAAGGTAAGGTGAGGTCCTTATCAATTGCTGTTGGCATGACTACAATTTTTGACTTCTGTTTTGCCCCAGTCCAATCACCCACCACACAGTCACCAAGAAGCATTTTCCCCCTAAACTCCAGAGTAGTTAAAAATATGTAGGCACTCACCACATCTTTGAGATAAACCCCAATTTCTAGGCACACCACACCAATCCCTTTTTAGCCTGGTGTCTATCCAAAGGGCCAGCATCATCTCCTGTCTTTCTCATTGCCAGGCAGCTATTACAAACTATTTGCAGTTGGGCAAATGAGCCAGGCTCTCCTCACACCTGTGCTTTGACAATGTGTATGTAACTAATTCATCTTCACACTGCCAAGATGCATTGCCTTCAGCTGTATACATTTTGCACAAGACCTTATGGTTCTTTTCTATAACTCTTGACTTCTTGTTGGTTTCTCTGTCTTCCAGACTGCCTACAAGGTGAACTGTTTGTAGGGATCACCTCTTATCTGTCTCTGTTGCTGAGCACTGCGCCTGTCATCACAGGAAGCAATCATGGAACACTTGAGGAAGAGATATGCTAATGGAGTTGAAAAATATACATATTTAGTCGACCTTCAAAGGAGTTAGTTGCCAAAGAGGAAGAAGAAAAACCAAACAAACCTGAAACCAGTCAATGGTACAGCAGTTGATAAGGGATGGAAACTGTCTCAAGCGATTTCGAAAGGCGTCTCCAATGGGGCTAAAGGCTACCACGACGTGAAGATTATCTTTGCAGCGATTCACAAAAAAGGCAAATAGGGCTAGCGGGCTAAGCTCACCATGTTTATCGCCAGCCTGGGCCACTGGGCGAACACCCTGAGGAAAAGCAGAAGAAAAGCTTTATGAATTAAATTAGCAGTGAGATCAGCAGATAGCAGAATAGTAAGAGGCTTTTGCCATTCTCTTTAGAATGTTTGTATCAGTAGGATGGCTTTGACATAGTTCGTACTTAGAAAATGCCTTTCAAGTCTATATTTAGATACTTTTAAAGCAGATATCTGCCATAGAGGCACTCACAAGAGTTCATCAATATGTATGTTCAACATAATTCAACACTGTTTTAAAAGAAAAATAATGAAGTGTCCAACAGCATGCAATTAGTTTAACACAAATAAAGCATCCATATATTGAAATTTTATACAACTGTAAAGTATGTCAGGAGCCCTGACAACAATAAATGCTAGTGAGGGTGTGAAAAGACTGGAACCTTTATACACTGCGGTAAAATGGTACCACGACTTTGGAAAACATGATGGCCCTGCCGCAGGGATTAGAAATACCATAAGACCCAGCAGTCTCTACATCCTAGAGAAATGAGAGCCCTGATAGGAATGCATATGTGCACACTGATGATCATCAGAGTACTATTTACAGAACAAACAACCTACATGTCTGGCAATTGAAGAACAGATAAATAAACTTTGGTACATATACTATACAATTTTAAAGATAAGTCAATCTTCATAAAACCATTCATTAAAAAAAAGGGGGGGAGCAGGAGAAAGAGGAGCTTATACCAAGGACTCAAGTGGAAAATATTTGGAAATGAATATGGCAACATGTGTACAAATATGCTTGATACAAATGATGTATTGAATGTTATAAGAGCTGTAAGAGCCCCCAATAAAATCATTGGGAAAAAATGGATGAACCTAGAAGACTTTATGCTGAGTGACATTAGTCAATCACAAAAGATAAATATTGTATGAAACTACAATTGTTTTAAAAAGCGAGAAAAGGCTTTATCCTGAAAAGCATTGTTTGATAGTAGCTGGAGGTGGGAGGGCAAGGCAGGGGGGGAAGCCATGCCCTAGAAGGTGAGCAAGTGTTTATCTGAGTGAAGGGAAAGGCAATACGCAATAAGAAAGAAGCAGCCACAAGTGCACAGAAAGAGATGGGAGTGAAGGAATACACTGGGGGTTTGCAGGAATTAAAGGCGAGTGAGGCAAATAGTGTCATACACAAAACCTTGCAGCAGAGGTGGACTGTGAGTAGGTGCTTGGGTGGAAATGCAGGATGGACAGGTCTGGGAGCGAGAGTGGGGTACACCCACAGATACACATAACATGGGCAGTGCATTCCTGTATAAATGTATTTACTTTTGTTGCAAATAGATTCATAATGTGTTGGAACAAATGGTGGCCAACGTTATGAAAACTTCTTATAGTTAACCAAACACCTTGAAGGAAAGAGTCGTTGGGCTGAGGGATTGGGACCGTAGTCCCAGAGGACACCTAAGTCAACTGACATGATAGAATTCACAAAGACAATGTTCTACATCCTAATTTATTGAGCAGCAACACAGGTTTTGAAAGCTCACGAGAAGTTATCTAAGGTCAACTACTAGTCTCTCTCCATCCTGGAAAAGGAAGAATGAGGAAAATGGAAAGACCATGGTAACTATCAGGTAGCAGACTAAAAGACCACATGAACATCAATCGCCACAACTCCAAGACCAGGAGAACTAGGTGGTACATGGTTATCACTACCAAATGGTCTAAAAAGGATCACATTAAAAGGTTCTGGAAAGGGGGAAAAAGGAGCACCACAGCAATGTGGGTGAAGGGAGGCAGTGGACACTGTAAGTAACATGTGAAATAACAATAAATCATTGATCAAGGATTCACGATGGTGGAAGGGCAGAGGAGGGAGGGGAAAAGAGAGAAGCTGATACCAAGGGCTCAAGTAGAAAAAATGTTTTGGAAATGTTGATGGCAACATTAAGTGTACTTAATGCCATTGAATTATGGATTGTTATAAGAGCTCCCCCAATAAAATGATTAATAAAAGAGAGAAAAATAACAAATAAACAAATAAATAAATAAATGGTTCTGGGAAGAGTGTAAGAAAAATGTTGAACACAACTCAAAATCATTAAAAAAAAAAAAAAGACCAAACTTAACCATTGGAGAGAGACTGAGGGGGGGGGGGATCCCCAAGACTATGGCTCTGTCAGATATAAAACTGACCAATGTAATCATCCATTTAATATCAAGAGAACAGCCTGTACCCAAGGACAAAGGTCAAAGGTCGAGGAATGGAAACAGGAAACAGGGAGGAAGTGGGACATGTGAGGGGCCATTGAGGGGACTTGCAAAGGATGAGTTCAAGCAAAATGTGTATAAATGTCAAATGGAAAACTGATGATCTGTAAATTTTACTTAAGTCATAATAAAAAGTTTGTTTTTTTTTTAAGATGGAAACACTCCATTTTTCTTCACATTTTTATTTTCACTTTTTTGGGGCTTGGCACTTTTCCATGTAGGTAAAACTTTCATATATAAAAATAAAATATAACAAAAAGTGGTTGAACCAGGGATAAACATAGCACTGTGGAATTTATTCCAAAGCTGTCCAGGAGGAAGCAAGCAGGTGGAAGAGATGAAACAAGCTTGACCATGAGTTGGTAATGATGAAACCTGGTTGGGCAGGCTGGGATTTCACCACATGATTCTCTGTACTTCAGTTTGAAACTTTCCAAACTCAAAAGGTTAAAAATATTACAGCCAGTAAGTCTTGATAGACATAACTGATGCACTTCAACCCAAATAAAATGCAACCAGTAAACAAACCGTAAGTCACAGAGTCACTATCTACTTCCAAGTGGTAATGTCTTCAGTGTCCTGAGATGGGAGCTAGCCATCAAAGGCACTTTTGCTAAAGGAGTACTGGGATAAATGCCAGAAACACACAAACATGGCTCAAATCCACCAAGCTTGTGCCCCTTAAATGATGCATTTCACATTATACTTTTGAGAGCTAAGAAAACCAACATCTTGTATTCTGTCTTGGAATGAACCAGTACTACCCCTCCTGGACTGGGCCTGGAATTACATGAGCAAACTTACTATATGGCCTGGAGCATCCTAAATTGCTGGTCACAAACAGAAATATTGCAGAGAGAATAATGCTAGCTATCCTTATGAAATAGAGGCATCATGAAAGAGAGGGGCACTCCCAAATATTCCAGAGGACACGGTGGGGGGGGGGGGCGCGGAAATGGAAGGGGGCTAGTCTTGCAAAGAAGTCAAGTCAGGTGGTCGGTACTGCTTGGCATCACTGCCTTCTGGTGGGAGTGGGAGGCCCAGCCTTGTTCCTGGAGAGCTGCTGCTGGATCTGAACCGCCAAGCCAGTGGGCCGCCGTCCCGCACTCAACCACTACGTCACCGGGTCTCAGCCCTGCTTGGGGATTTTTTTAAAAGATCATTTTAGTGGGGGCTCTTACAATTCTTGTTCCAATCCATACATCACTTGTATCAGGCATATTTGTACAAATACTGCCATCATTCTTTTTTAGACATTTACTTTCCATTAAGCCCTTGAGATCAGCTTTTTCCCCTCCCTTTTCCACCCCTCACCCTCATGGTCCATTGACAGATTATAGATTGTTAATAATTTCATATTTCACACAGACCACTGTCTCCCTTCCCCTCTGGTTTCTGTTGTGCTTTCCCCTGGAGGGGTATGTGTGATTATGTGCCATTCATTACAATCAGTACCCCCTTCCACCTGCCTCTCTCCTACCCCCCTAACCTTTTGGTATCGCTATTCCCATTCTTGTTCCTGGGTTCCATGTGTCATGAGCTTTTTCTCTTGCCTATATCTATGTACATACTCCAGTCCAGTCCAGAGTGGGAAGCAGCACTGGAGTCATGATAGTAGGGGGTGAGGAAGTCTCAAGGAACCAGAGGAAGATTGTGTGAGCCATCAGTGCTCACACTGGTTGATTCATCCTTTCCCTGCCACCCCTTTGTGGGGGGATGTTCCATTGTCTACAGATGGGCTCTGGCCTTAGCTGTGAGCTTGTGGATTTCTTAATACAGGGTGGGGAGGGAGTTGCTGTCTCAGACATTCAAAATGGTACAAAAGCCCATGGAAAAAATGTCTGTCAGTCTTTTAAAGCACCATTGTTTCATTTACCCTCAGTGATCTCCACCCAAGAGGAGGCATCATTTAGTTTCTGATCCTCAAGATGGTTAGTAGCTTTTAAAATATCATCCAGATGCACAACTTCTCGATTCAGAGGCTGAAACTCTTTGTACTGCTCTTTGTGTGGGTCTAAACCAGGAAAAGCCCATGAAGGGCATTTTCAAGGCTTCCATCCAGGAAGGATTGGCAGCCTTTGGATTCCTTCAAAGAGCAGCCTCTCATGACCCCTGGAAGCTCAGCGGAAGTCAGCCTCTTGACAGCGACATGGAGTTCCCAGCTCCATGGACTTGAGTTCCAAGACCTCATGGGACTCTTCAGGAGAGTCTCTGCAACTGCAGGCCACTAGCAGGGATCATCGGCCACTGAGGCTACCAGCTCAGGTTCTGCCTGTTCCTCCTGTAGGGCTTTGGGCGTGGGCCTTCTGCCGAGCAGCTTCTGGAAGATGCTGAGCTCATTCTGGGAGGACAGGCTGCTGCGGTTCAGTTCCTTGGGTGATGATAATTTCTGGATTGGCCGGGAATGTCCTGGAGGCAGAGTCAGCTGATTGGGAAGGCTGAGTACAATCTCCATTGGGCAGGTCATGGCAGCTAAAGGATAGGCATCTTCTCTTCAGCTGCCTTCCCATTCTCAAAGATGTCCTCCCACAGATTCGAGAAGGAGCAGTCTCTGAAGGTGGGTTTGTGGGTGTCCTGGCTGGACATGGACATTCTCACTGAAGGGCAGCTGCCTGATTTCCAGTGCCCGAGGATGGGGGCATATCCTCCATGTCCACGGGCTACCAGGGGATTTCCAGGTTCGGTTTGATGGTGCCGAGGTCATTGAGGTCAACAGCCCCCACTGAGGCTGGGCTGCAAACAGCTCTTTCGGGCTCACCAGGATGTGAGTTGCCAGCCCCTTGAGCTGTGTGACCTTGATGGAAATTAACCCACTCTCCATCCCAGCTCTGTTTGCCCACTGGCTTCTATTTTCCCTTTGCGTTTCCAGCTCTGTGGGCCGTACTTCATGAACATCTCATACTGATCTGCAGGGCAGACACAAGCAAAGGCAGCCAGAACTTTCATCTCAATGGAGCACTCCCCCAGCAAAGGCGCCAGCTCCCTCTGGAGGCTGCACACACACTCTGTGTCTTCTCTGGCTGATCTCCGAGAGGCTCTCCCGGGCCTCTTGGCTGGCAGGGCACGTGACAAGGCTTGCTTCGTTTTGCTGGCATCGTGCTGGAGGTGTCTTTCGACCAATAAGCTTCGCAGAGCTCATCTACCTTACTAATGTGGAACTTCGGGCACATCATGTCTCTTCTTCTGGTTTTCCTTTGCTTATCCAGGTGACACTGCAGGCTTATGGAGTTGTCAGTTTGTCCAGTTCTGCCTGATGACTGCGGCTATTCATCAAGTCTGCGTTTTAAGGCCCTGTAGACCTTAAGCTGAGGCTCTTTGGAAATACTGCTGGTTTTTGTGCATTTGTTTGAGTCTGGCCTGAGGCTTCTTGAGAGCAGAGATATTTTCAATGAAGGAGCTACACCTGGATCTCATCTCCTGAAGGCCACTGAAACCCGTGAAGGTGAAAGACACGCTTCTGATGATCCCATCGGGCCCTCCAGGTGAGAAGGACGGAGATCCTCCCAGCATGATTTCCGGGAGTCTGGCTGGTCGACAGTCACTGGGCGGAGTTGATTCCAACTCTGCGGGGCAGGGTATGTTAGACTTCTGGAGTGGGTAATGCCTTGGTTCTTGGCTTCGCGTGCTGAAAGAATTCATGCCAAAGCACGGTGGGTGATCCAAGAGTTTTTAGGAAAGACAGGGCAAGTTTCAGATTTCATAGTCTTGAAAGAGTACACGCTATTTCTGGCAAGGGTGCCAAGCTGTGTGTTCACAACTGGGCATGACACAACCATGTGGAAAGAGCACCCACATGTGGAGAACTGGATGGGGATGCCAGGAGGCCAGAAGCCCACGAACCCTAGAAGCTAAAAACATGTGGGCCCAGAGGCTGAGCACCCCAAGTAGGCACAGAGCGGGTGCATGTGCACCCATGCAGGGGAAGGAGACCCTCACCCTCACCCTCACCCTCACCCTGCCAATGACCAGAAGCAGGGTAAAAAAGCACACACAAAAAATTTTTAAGAGAAAAAAAGCAGTCTTCCATTCAGTCACTAATAATGTGATTGACATGGTTGCAAGGTAGTGCAAAAAAGTTTACAAAGTGATTATTAGTAGTCATATAAGCTGAGATATATTACATTTAAGCAACTTATAAGTATACTTAGCATGCATTTTACTTGGTCAAAATGGATAACAAACATTTCTAAGAATGTTGTGGGGTCTGGGATGGAGGAGGGGCACATGTGACACCACTGGCTAGGGAAAAACATTTTAAAGTGACAGAATATAATCCACTAAGGTAACGTACTTAAATTTTAATGGCCAAAATCTCCCCAAGCTACACGTAGTAATGAAGAGCACAGAAAGAAAGGCAAAACAAAAGTCAAAGGTGAAATTTCTGTGCTGGGAGCAGCATTATCTGAAAAGCATTTACTTACCTCCATCACTTCTTGCTTTTC
>PVJH01046868.1:0-11614 GCA_004026705.1 Nesogale talazaci
TCAGGACGTTGGTCAGCATCTTGGGGAAGATGACTGAGGTGAACCAGATCTCCAAGACTGCAAAGTTGCGGAGGAAGTAGTACATGGCGGTGTGGAGGCGTCTGTCCACTAGGGTGATGACCACAATGAGAAGGTTCCCCAGCAGAGTGAGGGTGTACGATAGGAGGAAGCCCAGGAAGAAGAGCATCTGCAGCTCACACGCATCTGAGAGTCCCAGCAGGACAAACTCGGTGACGGTGGTGCTGTTCCCCAGGGCGTCTCTGACCTCTGTGGGGGAGGACCCATCAGAGGTGTTCATCACTGGGAGCTGGGATGCTCTGGGCATCTGAGCACAGTCTGGACCTGAAAGGAAAGAGACACGCATGCCAGAGTTTGAGCCGAAGGACATATTTATTCCCCTGGATTATAAGCTTCTCCCTGTCTCTCTCTCTCTCTTCAGGCTTGTTGTCCAGAACTCTCTTCTACTTAGAAATTAGTCAAGTGTGTTGTCTTGCAAATTTAGCATTCATAAGATTCTTGAGATTTTGTTGAAAAAGCCTTGGCATCACCAATTCTTTTTCCATTTCCCTTTTATTTGCTAAGATGCTTTATTGAGTCTCTTTCATTCTTTTCTCTGAGATCAAATGGTGCCTTCCCCCCGTTTTTTCTCTACATTTTGGAAAGAGATGCTCAAACCATTACAATATTTTCCTCTTGCAGTCCCACACTCAATGGGTCACAGATCTCTGTGGAAACTGTCAAAGGAATGCTTAGTCTGGAGTTTGTTACACATGCATGTTAGGAAGAGGTCGTGTGATTGTACTTGAACTCCATCACCTACTACCTTCATTGTCTGCCATGAAGTCAATCCCAACACATAGTGATCATGAGGGACAGAGGGGAACTAACCTTGTGGCTCTCCAAGATGTAAGTTTTAAGAAAATTAATAACTTTACTGAGAGTTCTTACAGATAACATAACATCCCATAGTTCAATCACATCAAGTAAAGCCGCAAATTTTTATGGGAACATGGCCTTATATATCTTTCTGAGATCTGGTAGATTTGAATGAATGATCTTTTTGTTTGCAGCCCAATTCGTAACCCGCTATGCTTTGAGAACTACTAGTATATTACTCAGGGCCATTTATCTAAACATACCAAGCATATATTTCTTTTATCAGAATGCTAACACTATCTATGTAAATGTATTCTCTAAGGATTTACATAAATAATGCATGGCCATCACTTACCCTAAGGATGACTTTTGAATGAGTGGTCACGAAATGTTAGTTGTTTTAATTTCTCATTTATGCCTTGAATTCTAGCAGAATAATGAGAATAAGTGAAAGCAGAGAAGAGATAGTTTGGGTTTGGAAACTATGTTTGAAGGTTTTATAATTATAAAAATCTTACCAACTCATTGTAGACAATATAGGAAATACATCGAAATAGAGTAAAAGTACCAATTATCGTCCCAAAGATATCATACTATTTAATATTTTAATGTAGGTACAGATATTATTCTTACTTGCAGTCTACTTCAGGTTTACGTTGCTATCATCACAGAGTTTGCCCTCTGCCTCCTTGGTGCTCACTTCTTGTGAGAACAAATTTTGTCACATTACTACAGGCTTTTTGTTAATGTGTCTTTAGTGTGATATCTTTGAGCGATACATAGTCTAAGAAATTACAGAGAGTAGGTGAATGTATGCACTGACAGATTAAGGAGCTTATTTAATACTTTTGGATCATTTTCATAGTGGGAAAAATAAACAACACTAATGTTGATATTTAGGGTTGCTCATTGGTTCAGTGTGAGTTACAGAGAATATCATATATATGTTCTAAATATTTGTTGTTTGGTTGTCAGTTGTGCAAAGTTGCTTTTAGAGATCTGGGATAGATAAGCTGCAGATGTCATCATTGTTCTTTTGTACAGACAGGATGGATTCTGACCAGGTCTCAGAAGAGGAACAGAGATTAATGTGATAAGGCTGAATCAGAGAAAAGGTTATATTGTATCACACCTCTGTGAAATATGTGTTTTCTGGCAAAGGAATCAATGGGAACATGGAAAATGAACATAACTGGCACGTAAGAATGGGAGGATTGGGGCTGCTTTTTCTTTCCCTCTTTCACTCCCTTTATTAGTGTGTGTAGAGTAAATCACAGGCAAAATCAAAAGAAACAAACACAATGAGCTCATTCCAGTGAAGAGTTGGGTAGAATTTTGTAAGGTCCATAAAGGAGAGACAAGAGCGGTGCCAGAGAAGGAGAGGGGAAAGCAGGGAACTCACCAGTTGAGGAAGTGTCTGCCTGCAGGTGGAGCCCCAGAAAGAGAAGCCGGACCACGAGGTAGAGGAGCAGAGGGTCACGTTGTAAACATCACACTAAGCCAGGTTACCTCAGCAGCTACAAGACAATGGAGCCTGAATAGTTTCCAAGGCTGTTGCAATGGTGGCTGTGCCTACTTTCATGGGAGACACCTGCAGCTGTGGGGTTGCCTGAAGAATACACTTTCTGAGGGACCCACCAGGATGTCAAAGTGAAGGATGCTTCAGATCTTGAACATAGCCTGCACATCACGGACACGGCAGGTCCTGTCCTCTTTGTACTCTCCGTGTCACCAAATCCCCTGTTTTCCAACAGCCAGTCTCCCTAACAGGGCTTCTTCATGTGTCACCCTGGTTCTCCTCAGGGCAGACAGGGTTGGCTCTGGGTACTCCCCAGACCTTGCGGGACAACCAATTCTTAGAAGGCTTTGATTGCTTCTGCCGCAACACTACAGAATCACCTTCTTGGGGAACTAGACATGGAAGCTCAGTGAATTATTCTTTCACCCACATTGGATAAAACGACAGATGTCAACTGGTGATGAAACTTCTCTTGGGCTCAAGAGACCTTGTTGCTAATGGTCCATGCTCATCCAGTGTATGGTGTCCACAGAGAATTCTGGGGTAAACTGTTCATGGCACAGTACTTATATCTGTGGAACTGGCACCAGACCTGCATAACTATGAACTTCTGTTTGGTGTCCCTAGATATGCAGCAACACCCAAGGCACACAGCTGAAACTGTTAACCCAGTCATGATCCCCACTCCTCTCTTTCTGGATGTAGCTGTGCTTCCCTAGAGGTTCATTACCACACTGGTAATAGGGACCCAGGATTTTCTCAGGTCCCTTATGTCTCACTTTCTTCAGTTTAGAGACTAAAAGTTTACTTTGTTTTGACCAAGAAGCATAGAAACTTCTAATGAAGGTTACTTGTAATAAGGGAACACAGTTATGAATGCATCACACAGACATCTGTTGAGAGCTCATTGTGTGCTCTAGACATCACAGATACAGGGACAGGCAGAGGCTTGAGGAGAAGACAGACATTAAGTAAGCTCTCAAATAATCATTACTGTGATTTACATGTGGAGGGGAGCTCAGAGGGCATCCTGAGTCATGCCGAGAGGACAAGGGAAGACATTCCCAGTGAAGTGATAGAAAGCTAAGACTGACAGTCTTCTCCAGAGGAGCAGCAGGTGGGGGCTACCTGCATTTTGGTGAATAGCCATGTAGCTAACTACTGCATGATCAGGGCTCCTCATTTGGTATTAAACACAATTCAAACCTGTTGTTGTTGTTGTTCAGTCTGTTATAATGCTGTGTGACCTGATAGAATTGTGTAGAAGTTTCCATCGACTTTCCAGGCTGTGAATCTTGATGAGAGGAGATTGCCATGGATTTTCCTTGCAGGGT
Source organism: Nesogale talazaci (assembly GCA_004026705.1). Lineage (NCBI taxonomy): Eukaryota > Metazoa > Chordata > Mammalia > Afrosoricida > Tenrecidae > Nesogale > Nesogale talazaci. The sequence continues at coordinate 3,730 of PVJH01046868.1, forward strand.
GGCTGTTTTAGTCTGTGTAAACTAGAGAAACAAGTGCATAGACACGCATATGGATATAAGGGTACAGTTGATATATATAAGAGGAATGGGACATAGAGAAAGCATCCCAGGTCAGTCCAGTTCAAAGTTAAAAGCCCTATATTAACCTATATGCCCGATATCAGTCTATAAGTCTTCTTCCAACTCATGAAGTCACAGGCCAGTGGGTGTGGAGTTCCGGCGCCAGCAGGGGTCTACGCAGGGTTCCTCGCTTCCAGGACTCAGGGTCCATCAACAGCATCCAGTGGTGGTAGAAGCAACTCAGTGTTAGCAGGGCTCTCCATGTGGCTTCTCCAGCTTCAGAAGTCTGGCTCCATCAGGGTAAGGCTGTGTGCCTTCTCCTTCATCTCCTCTGGTTCCTCAGATGCTGCCATCTTGTCTTGTCTGTAGTTCATTGTCTCTGAGACTAGCTCCCAACAACTGGGGAGATAGCTTCTCATCTCCATGAAGGAAATAGCACTAGGTTTCCTGGAAGTCTCAGGAGAAAGCCATGCCCACACGGAGGTCTCATTGGCTACTCAATGGCTATCTCCAGATTAAGGGCTAGACTCCACTCCTACATCTCAATCATGAAATTAACATAAGCACATGACCACCACAGTGGCTGATGAACAGCCACCCACTTGGTTAACAGTGAGCTGTTGACTGCTGGACCCCTGGGGCTCCTTTATTGGCCACCTCCCACTCTGCCAATTCTGGCTCACAGCGCCCTGTAGGAGACCTGGTTCTGAGAGTGTGGATGGAGCAGGTCAACTTAGCCCACGGCTCCAGCAGCGCCCCTTGAACAGCTTCGGTCGTTGTTCAGTGTTGTGGAGTGGGTTCTAACTCACAGCAACCCAGTGTACTGCACACGGGAACACCCTCTGTTCCTACGCATCCTCACAGTGGTTATGCTCTGTCCACTGTGGCTGCCATGACGTCACGCCATCTCATGGAGGGTCTTCCTAGGAGGGTAGGAATACCTTCCATTGCCACCCAGCCTACCTCAGCCACCCTCTGGGCCTGAAAGAGTTCCTTTTATAATAAAGCACCTTGACGTTAGCCACTCTCTGAATCAGCACAAATCATTTCCTGACCCAGACCTCAGACAACAGTTGTTAGCAAGCACACCATCTGTATCATCTAACACTGGATTTCTCACCTCCTTCCTGTAGTTTCATCACCCATGCCCCTCATTCCATGAGCTCTTTGTCTTAACACCACATCAAAATGATTTGGCGTATTCGATGAACTCAAATCGTCCTCCTTTTGTGTTTGGGGAACAAAAGAAAGCTTGGAGGGGCCACATCAGCTCTGTAGAGTGGATGAGATACAGTTTCCCAATGAGATTTTGCTTGATAGACTCTGTTGCTCTAGAAGAATGAGCAGGTGTAATGCCATGTTGACAAATATTTCTGCACTGAACTCTTCAGGTCTTTTTCTCACCAATGCCGATTTCAATGTTTATAGCATCTTCCTGATAAACTCCTGCAGTTGTCTTGTGTCCTTTGAGGAATTCTATCAATATTGCCCCTTTGGGATCCCCAAATTAAGTTTACATCACATGAAGAGCTAACATCTCTGCTTTGAATTTAACTGACCAAACAGTTTCCCTTGGAAACCACTGTTTTGATTGATCATTTTTTGAAGGCGTCATGTATTAGTCTGGGTTGACTGGAGAAAGAAATTCATAGACATACATATGTGTATAAGAGAAGAGCTTTACATATAAGAGCAATCGTGTATTGAGGAAATACGACAGCCCAGTCCAGATCAAATTCATAAGTCTGATATTAGCCCATGTATCCAACAGTGATCTATCAATTCCACTTCAGAGTTACCCAAAACATACAATGACACCCAAGGCAGGAAGAACAAGGGCCATTGGGTAGTGGCAGTGGAAGCATCTCAGCCCTGACAGACAACTCCATGTGACTCCTTCTACCTCCACGTTTCTAGACTCCATGTGCCTTGTCAACAGGAATGTCTCACAGGGATTGTCTGTTGTATCTGGCTTCCAATGAGCTATTTATCTCCTTTGAGCTTCCAGATGAGGTCATCAAACTGCAATTTGTTTGACAGGCTAGACTCGAAAATTGACACCAGAACACCTCCCCATGACACTCCACACATTCCCATGAAACTGACAAGTACATTATTAAGAGAACTTGTCTGCAGCCATCCTGTGATTGTAAAGACCCAATTAAGCATGCTTTGTTTATAATAAATCATAGTAGCATATATATTTAACTTTACTGTGCTTTGGTTGAAGGCTTATGGAGCATAGCTATACTTTATAAAAATTTTTCATATTTTTCATAAATTTTCCAAACATTTTCTTTCTACTTTAGCCCTTTTATTTGGGCTTCTTACAGCTCTTTTTTCATTAAAGTGTTATTTTTATTTTTTTACAGCTTTTATAAGTGCTGTAGTCATATAGTTGATGTCAAGTTCATGATTGGGAGTGTAGAGGTGGAGTCTATGCTGTCGATCTGGAGATAGCCAATGAGGCTTCTGTATGGGCATGGCTTTCTCCTGAGAATTCTGAGAAGTCTCATGGTATTTCCCAATTGGAGAAGAGAGACTTGATTCAGTTCTTTGGAGATGAACTACTGACAAAATGAGATGAGAGTATGCTGATCGATCCTGATTCCTGGAGACTGGACGAGCTGCAGGAGAAGCCACATGCGCTTACCTGGATGGAATCTGGGGCCCAAGAAGCCATGTAGAGACTCTTGCCAATCCCAGGATGTTTCTACTGCCACTGGATACAGAAGACTCTGCACCCACTGGCTTGTGATCATCTTGGTATCATTGCCCATGCCTCGTGAGTCAGAAGGAGACTCTATAGACTGGTATTGGACATATGGCTAATATTGGACATTCACTTCGAACTGGATTGGGGTGGGAGGCTTTCTCAATGTTCCATTCCTCTTGTACATAGACCTTAACTTCTCTCCATATGTGTGTTTATAAATTTGTTTCTCTAGTCTCCCCAGATTAATACAATAACAATGCATACAGCCATTGTATCAAGCACATTTGTACATATGTTGCCATTATCATTTTCCAAACATTTCCTTTCTACTTTAGCCCTTGGTATCAGCTGCTCCTCTCTTTTCCCTTCGTCTTCCACTCTCTCACCCTTGTGATCCTCTAATAAATGATATTATTTTCATATCTTACACCAACTGCTGTCTCCCTTCACCATGTATCTGTTGTTCATCTCCCTGGTTGTTGTTTGTGGTGTTATATGCTGATCATTATGATCATTTCCCCCTATCTCTCCCTTCTCCCCACACCTTGCCCCTATCCTTATGGTATCATTACTCCTCTACTGTTCCTGAGGGATTAATCTGTCTTGATTCCATGTGTTGAGAGCTCTTCTCTGTGCCAGTGCACATATTGTGTGACAGCTGGATTTCTTAGGTAGCACTGGGGTCATGATAGTAGGGGTCGGGGGAGGAAGCATTAAAGAACTAAAGGAATGTTGTATATTTCATTGGTGCTATTCAGCACCGTGGCTGGCTTGTTCCTTCCTTGTGACTCTTCTGTGAGGAGATGTCTGCTTGTGTAGAGATGGGCTTTGGATCTCCACTCTGGCCCTCCTTGTTTACATTGATATGATTGTTTTGGGTCTTTTGATGCTTGATACCTGATCCCGACAATACCGTGCAATCACAAGCAATGCTTTCTAATTAGTATAAATTAAACAAAATAAAACCCAGTGACAGTGAGTTGATTTTTGACTCATAGTGGCCCCTTTTATTCTTTTTTTAAAATCATCTTATTGGGGGCTCGTACATCATTTTTCACAATAGATAAATACATATATGGTGCTATGCTTCTTTGCATGCCTGCTGCTGTCCTCATTCTCCAAACATCCACTTTTCCACTTGAGCCCTGGACGTCAACTTCTCATCTTTCCCCCTCCATCCTTGCTCCCCACTCTTCCATCAACCCTCAATACTTTTTAAATTATTATTGTTTTGTCATAACTTACACTGCCCAATGTCTCCCCTCGCCCTCTCCACCAATGTGTGTCCTCCCGGTAGGAGATTATGTGTATATCCCCGTAGTTGGCTCCCCCTCTCTACTCCACCTTTCCTCCACCCATCCAGTAGTTCCACTCTTGCTAATGGCCCCAAGGAGTTCATTTGTCCTGGGTTCCCCGTATTTCCATTTCCCATCTCCACCAGTGTACCTCCTCCAGTCCAGCTGGATTTGTAAGGTAGAACTGGGACCATACCAGTTGGGGAGAGGAAATCTTCTGGAACTAGAGGAAAGTTGTATGCTTCATAGCCACCTCACTGTCCCTTAGTGTCCTGTCTCTTTCTCTCGACTCCCCTGTGAGAGGGTGTCCAATTACCCACAGGTCAGCCCTGGGTCCCCACTCTGCTTTCCCCCATTTGTAGTAGTGTGATTCTTGTTCTTTGATGCTTGATATCTGCTCCCTTCGGGCCCCCCACCCCCGTGATCACACGTGCTAGTGTGTCTCTTCCATGTGGGCTTGGCTGCTTCTGGGCTAGATGGCCATCCATTCATCCTCAAGCCTTTGTGATCTCAGGGGCTTTATTGTTTGGTAGCTGGGTACCATCGGATTTCTCCTCTCTGGCTGTGCCTGCTCCCTTCTGTCTTCAGCGATCATGTTGGAAGGTTGGGCACACAATGATAAGATTTTTGTTCTTTAATGCCTTATATCTGGGTCTTTCCACATCTCATTATCGCACAGGTTGGTGTGCATCTTCTATGGTGGGCTTTGTTGTTCCTGGGCCATATAACCATTTGTTCACCCTCAAACTTTTAAGTCCTCGGGGGGTTGTATCTTTTGATAGGCAGGTACCATCTTTACCACTCTTGCTCAGTCCCCACATGTCCTCAGTGATCATCTCATGAGAGATCACATGCAGTGATAAGATTTTTTCCTTAAAAGAAAAAAAAAAGATTTTTTTCTGCTTGCTGGCTGAGGCCTGGTCCTTTTGGCACCTCATGGCCACTTCTTCCATGTGGGCTTGGGTACTTCTCAGCTAGCTGGCCGTTTGTTTATCTTCAGGCTTAGAGACCCCAGACTCTATATCCTTTGGTAGCTGGGCACCATCGACTTGCTTCACCACATTTGCTTATGAACCTATTTGACTTCAGTGGTTGCATTGGGCTAGTGAGCATCCTGAAATGCCACATTAATAGAACAAAGTTTTCTTGCCTTGAGGGAGAGTGCCTAGGTGGGGGTCCAAGGTCTAGCTTCTACCTTAGTACTAAACATATAAATATGTGTATCTGGATTTATTCCCTCCTTATAACATATACTTATATTTACATATGTACAGGTCTGTGTTTAGACCTCTGCAAGTGCCCTTTGCCTTCTACTTCCTTCCTCTAGTTTCTTCTGCCTTCCTCCCATCCCACTGTTAATGCTCAGTCTTCATTTGGGTTTCAGTACTCCCTCTCTGTTACATTACCCTTACTTCAACCCTACTGGACCTCCCACACCCTCTTCACCACCGATTGCAGCCCACTTGTGGTCCCTGAGCCTGTCCAGTTCCCCTTCCAACTCCCTCTCTCCTCTCCCCAGCGTCCCACAAAGGATCATCGGTCCAGTCTTTCCTCCTGACTTTGCAACCAATAGTGCTTCTTTATTGATTAGGTCAGAGAAATGCAGATCCAAACAACCATGAGATACCCTTAAGGTTAGCCCAAATCAGGAAATCAGAGAACAAAAGCTGCTGGAGGGGATGTGGTGAAATAGGAACACTTGTACATTGCTGGTGATCCTGTAGATATGTGCAGCCACCATGGAGAAATAGTCTGGCGATATCTAATGAAAATGGAAATTGAGCTACTTTTTGACCCAGCTATCCCTCTACAGGGTATATACACACAGAAGAGGTAAGAAATAAACCAAGACCAGCCGTATGCATGACAATTTTTATTGCAGCGCAATTCACTATCGCAAAGAGTTGGAAACAATCTAAATTTCCATTGGTAGACGAGTGGATCAGCAAACTCTGGCACATACACACAATGGAGTACTATACTTCACTCAAAAGCACTGAGGAGCACATGAAATATGTCTCCTCATGGGAAGAACTGGAGGAAATTATGCTAAGCCAAGTCAATCAATCACAAAAGGAGAAATACAGCATGAGTCCCCTGAGGTAAGTGCAATCAGCACGGTACATATAGAAGAGAAGACTTCTATAACATAATAGTTGGGTAGAGATTTAGGGGAAGAGGAGGAGGGGGCACCAAACCCAGGGAGGTACATATTAGGTACAGCACAGTGAGGGAGAAGGACAGAGGGAGGAGGGAGAAAAAAGAGGGTTTGAAAGTCAAAGGATAATGGAGGGAGCAGGGCACTAACCCAACCAGGGGAAGAGTATGGGTCTTATCTCCACAGAAGCTGGAGTGGGCGTGCAGATCCTACCATGAAGCACCCAACTGTGAAGACAGTGTGGGCACATGGAAGAAGGCATGAAAAGAGAATGCTACAGAGCTGGCCACATGCAGAGCAAGACCGACTCCCACCCTGGAAGTAGAAGTGGCAGAGAACAGGTTGGGGGAGGGACCAGAATGCCACACCCACATGGAAACAGGTGGACACAAGGGATAAGAAAGAGGGCTGGTCTGGTCACCTTGATGGTCTGAGCCCAGCCATGATGCCCAGAAGAGTATGCCCCTGTAGGACCTACGCCACAGTGGGGACTAGGCAAACAACAATAGCATCTGTCATACTGTCTCCACAGGTTGGGGGTCATATGGTGGGGAAGAAATGGAGTCTGAGCCCCCTTTTATTCTTTATGTGCATACACATCTTTACAGAGCAGCTAGCCTCATCTTATCCCCCAGCAGCAGTTGGTAGGCTTGAAATTTCAGCCATGTGAGTGGCAGTCCAGAACTATCAAGATTCCCCACCTTCACATAAAGGAACCAGGAGCATCGCAATTTGTTGAAATTTTGTTGAGGAGACCCCTGTCACAGGGTGGTTCGACCCCAAAGGGGTCACACTCCACAGGTTGAGAACCTCTGTCTTAGCGGGTATTGAGTTAGTGTCAATAGTGATAGGATGGTGAGGAAAAGGATATGGAGAGTGGTTGCCTAAGCAATGGTTCAAAGAGCCTTTATCAATCGGAAGGAGGAATCTTTACAATTGTAATACTCAACAAGTTCAAGCAGCGTCTATGCAAAATCGTGATCCATCAGTTTTGGCGTTTCTTTCAGTTCTTGCCAATGTACTTCAGTGAGGGATCTATCGGTGTGAACGAGGAAGGTGCTCACCTAGCTCCCCTCTCTTCTGTAGCTGTCACAGACACAACGCATCCGTCTGCGTTCCTGTGAGCACTCTTCCTAAAGAGTCAAATAGGAATAAATAATACTAGTTTATAAACTATCAAGTGTTCATAAGGGAGGTGAGAGCGGGGACGGAGGGGAAAAGAGGAGGCGCTGATGTCAAGGGCTCCAGGAAAGAAAAAAATGTTCTGAGAATGATGATCGCAGCAGGGGTACAAAGTCTCTTGACAATGTATCTATGTCTGCATCCTGACAAGGATTTTAAGAGCCCCCAATAAAATAATTTATTTTTTAAAAATAGGAATTTGCAGTGTCTGGGTGGTTCAGGATTACGGTGAAGTACAGAGCTAGTTTATGTCCTCAGTGACTGTACTCTGTTGGGAACCCAGACAGCACAGACAGGGGGGATATTAGTACTTGAATATGATGTTTAATAAAAGTGGCACAGAGTCATGGAGCTTCTGGGCTTATTAAGAGCTGCATATAGACTGGCTCCATTGTGTCACAATGCAAATGTCATCAGAGCTTTGCCTGAAAGAGGAAGACTGAACTTGTTTCCAGCGCTTAGTATTCTCTTGCC
>PVJH01046869.1:0-11624 GCA_004026705.1 Nesogale talazaci
GGTTTCCAAGAAGAACCCTTTAAGGGAGCAGACAGCCCAGCAGAGCGGCTGAGCCTGTGGTTGGCAGCCCAATGAGGACCCCACTTGCTGGAATACCATGCTCACCCCACTTTCCTCTCTAGAGCAGGGCCCAACCAAGGCCCACTGCCAGCCTGTCTACCCCAGCACAGCGACCCTACAGAAGGGGGTGGAATCTTCAGGTAGCATCAGCCACGTCTTTCCCCTGCTCTATCTGAGTCCACTGCTGCCCTGAGAGCCCATGCTTTTTTTTCCCCCAAGAAAGAGAATTTCCCCCAAATCCTATTTTTCCCCCAGAAGATTACTTCCAGACACCCCCCTCCCTTTCCAGGGCTCCCAATCCAGGAAGCCTGAGAGAGAGGGAGTCCCGGCCTGTGCACGGCCTGTGCACGGGCACTTCCCTCCCTCCACACCTATCCAGGCTCTCTGGGGAACTCGGGCTGAAGAAGTCTGTGCATTCTTGGGGCCCTCCATCAGCAGGACGCTGCTCTGAGCCTCTCCCGCCGGTCGAAGAAGTGGTGGGGTGGTGGACACTGTCCAGGTTTTGACTAAAATTGGGGAGAAAAAGGGATGTCAAAAACTCTTTTGCAAAACTCCCCGCTCAGGTTTGAGGGGAGAGGTCTCTGCCACCCAGAACAGGCTGATGTCTGGGGGGAGCGGAGCGGACGGGCTGGGGCATGGGAGGGGACGCACTGATGGGGCTCCCAAACCCAGGTCAACCGCTGCGCGACCCCCTTCTCTAGCAGGGGGCGTGGGGGCGACTCAGTTTGCTTAGCTCTCAAAGGGGCGCTCAGCACCCTCCGACTCTGGGGGCCACCTAAGGCCTCAGGAGGCGGGCACACCCGGTCTCTGCGAGGAGGGGTCGTAGGGGCTCCGCGGGCGCGGGAGGGGAGGAGGGGAAGGGCGAGCACACGCTCCTGGGGAGGAGAAGGAGCGGGCCCCCGCCCCAGCCCCGGGAGGCGCCCACCAGCCCGCAGAGACGCCCCCCGCGCTCCCCGGCCCGGGGGCGGGGCCCCTTGTCGGGTGGCCCCTCCCTCGTCCCTCCCGGCCGCCGGCCTCCCCAGCCCGGGCGGCGAGCGGGCGCGCGACGCGGCCACTCGGGCAGCGGCGAGCCAGCGGGGGAGCCCGGGAGCCGGGGCCATGGGCTGCGACGGGCGCGTGTCGGGAATGCTCCGCCGCCACCTGCAGCCCACGCTCACCTACTGGAGCGTCTTCTTCAGCTTCGGCCTGTGCCTCGCCTTCCTGGGGCCCACGCTGCTGGACCTGCGCTGCCAGACGCACAGCTCGCTCGCGCGGGTCTCCTGGGTCTTCTTCTCGCAGCAGCTCTGCCTGCTGCTGGGCAGCGCTTTCGGGGGCGTCTTCAAGAGGACGTGAGTGCCGGCCAGCGCCCCGCCCCGCAGCCCCCCCCCCCCAGCCCCGCGCCCCTTGCGCCCACCTCGCCCGGCTCCAGCGGAAGGGCCGGCTCCCCCACGCAGCTAACTCTCTCGAAAAAAACGTTCTCCTGGCTTGTTTGGCAAGCTGACTTCTGGCTTGCTTTACAGGGGTGGGGGCTAGCGTGGGGGAAAGCGTGGGACCCCGTCCACCACGGATCCGTAAGAAGGCACGTAGAAGCCTGTGCTTACCTCCATGATTGGGCAATTTGACACTGCCCCCCACTCACCTGGGGAGAACACTCCTTTGGGAGGAGGGCGATCTTCTCCCACCTGGGGAGGGGGAGTGATGGAGCGGGCAGAAGTGGGGAGTGCCTGAGATGGCTAGTGGTCCCAGCCCGCAGGGCGGGTCTGGGAGAGAGGTGGAAGGCGGTTGGCCGTGATGGCCCCGGGACAGCGCTGGGCGCCGTGAGCGGGCTTGCTGCTCTGCAGAGCTTGCTGAGCCGGGGCTCAGGTCCAGGTCAGCGGACCCGGGCTTTCCCTTCCCCACTGACCACAGGGCTGATGAGCCCTGGGTGGTGCAGGCTGAACCCCAGCAGCCTTCTTGCAAGGACCCCTGCCCGAAGACAGTGTCTTTCAGCCTCCAAGAAACGCAGGATGTCCTGCAAGTGCCAGGTGGGTGAGGTGCCAGTGTCTTGCCTTGGTCTTGGTAAGGTGACCCTCCATGCGTGTGCCAGGTGTCCCACCTCCTCCCTGCTGATGGTACTTCTCTCTGGCCTCTGCTCTGGCAGGGTTCTGGGCTTTCCCTGGCATGGCCCCAAAGAAACCCCTCTGTGTGCCTTTCTAGACGGTCATTCTCTTGGCCCACATTGGACAGGGCAACCACTGGGAAAGCATTTTCGAAGGAAGGCCTCCATCTCTCCTCCCCCGTAGTCTTTTTGGGAAGACAGTCAAATTCACTCTCCCAGTGCAGATGGGAGAACAGAGACCCAAAGTGGGGGAGTAGATGAGGTGCAGCCGGAGGCTGATGCACTGAGTTCTCTCTTCCCCAGCTTCAGGCAAAGTGGCTTCCAGAATCACATGGATTTAGGCAGGTCTTAGGAAGAGACACCACCATAAGGTTATCCCAGGGGACCCCCTAGGGGAACAGTCCTGGGCCAAGCCCCAGGCCCGCTTTTGGACTGACATTTCCTGTCTCCTTCCTAGAGGACTCTGCCAAGTCCACTCAGACTCATAGTGCTCTGAGAGTACAGGGCAGGTCTGCCTGGAAGATTTCCAGAGTCTCATTGTTCCTCTTTCAGCCTGGCTGGTGGGTTGAACCACTGACCTTCGGATAGCAGCGGGGCATGCAGCCTCTACTCCCCCAGAGCTTCTTCAGCATGGTTCCTCCTCCACTCCCTCCCATATCAAGCCCCTCAAATTTGCAAAACACTGCTCTGTAGGGAGGAAGTCTCCCATTACCGGCAAGGTCAGCAGTTTGAAACCACCAGCCGCATTTTGGGAGAGGGATGGGGCTTTCTACTCCCGTAAAGAGTTAGAGTCTCAGACAAGCATGGCAGTGGTTCCAACCTGCCCTATGGGGTCACTGTGTGTTGCCATGGACTGCATGGCAGTGAGTTTGAGTGCGTTTTTGTTTGGTCTCATGACCACACGTTTTATGAACTGAATTCTCCCCTTATGTCGATGTGTCTTCCTGTGAAGCAGTGAGCTTGTGGGTCTGGTTCAGGACTATTCAATTTTGTAGGAGAGGTTCAGCCTATTTTCAGAAAGTCCAGGATTCGGGGCTGAGCCCCGGTGGCGTAGTGGTTGTGCGCGGGACTGCGGCCCACTGGGAAGGAGGTTCAATTCCAGCAGTGGGGCTGGGCCTCCTACTCCCACCACCGGAGAGCAGTGATGCCCCCCCCCCCAAAAAAAAAAAGAAAGTCCAAGATTCATTTTGTGCAGGGGTTTCCATAGAAATGAAGGGACAGGACCTCCGAAAAGGAGGGCACGTGTCCCCACCCCCTAGAGTATTTTGACTTCTGAAAGCTTCCTTCCCTCAGAACTCTGTAAGGAATACACGTAGCGCTGAGAAAGGGCAGGGGGCTGAGGGTCAAGCAAAAGAACAAGCTGCCAAGCGTGGTTTTGTGAAACCGTGAGGGACACACACCCCACAGGCCATCTCTTCTTGCTGACATAGGACCAGCACTTCCCTGGGACTCCTTACTCAGCTGGGTGCACTGCTCCAGCCAGAGAGAGGACCAGCCGCAGGAAAGCGGCCCAGGAAAGAGAGTGGGCATGGCCACAGGGCCAGCCATATGTGAGCTCACGCCGTACCTGCTACCGTTCTCAGTAGTCTATGGCTGTGAGCCATGGACTCCTTTCGTTCTAAGAGCAGCCCTGCCCGGGAGGACTATGGTTCTCATTTTATGCATCCAGAAATGGAGGCACAGAGAGATTCGGCACTTTGCCCAGCTATTAAGAAGCCTAGCTTACATCGGTACCTGGGTATTTGTGTCTACAGCCTGAGAGTCTGGACACGCCGCTTGCTTATGCCTCGTCAGCTACTACTCTGCACATCAGGCGCCGGCAGGGGATGGGTATCCCTCTGGTCCTCCTGGCATGAGTATCCGTGAGCCCCTACATGCCTGGGAAAGGAACCTTGGTCCTCTGGGGCTTCCTGCTGGGATCTGAATCTCTCTCTCTCTCTCTCTCTCTCTCTCTATCTCTCTCTCATATGGATCCTAGCAGGGGTTCAGGTTTAAATTCTGTAGCTCCACCCCCCACTTGCAAAGCAAAATGCCAGTGCCTTGGGTGAAAGACAGAGCTGACTTCCAGTGGGAATAGAAACACAGAACAAGAGGTGTCTCTCTCCTGTAGGCAGAGTCCACTACCAGCTGGTCCATTTTAATCCCCCAAACAAACAGACCCTATCTCCCTCCCCCCTGCCCCCCCCCACCTCTGCTCCTCAGGGCCTCACCACTGTGCAGTTAAAATGCTAATACCCTGGAAGTAGTTTTCAGCTTAAGTGATTACCCAGAAGAGTAAGCTAGGCTGCTACTTGGGGGAGATGGGGGGGCATTAAAATCTGTGCGGGGCAGCTTTTGCAGGGTGCACAATGACTGCATCCAGAGGAGAGGGGGGGGCTGAGCCCCGATGGCGTAGTGGTTGTGCGCGGGACTGCGGCCCACTGGGACGGAGGTTCAATTCCAGCAGTGGGGCTGGGCCTCCTACTCCCACCATTGGAGAGCAGTGATGCCCCCCCCCCCCAAAAAAAAAAAAAAAAAAAGAACAGAGGAGAGGGGAACAGCATCTCTTTTTCTGGGACTTCTGCTCCAGCCCTGTCTCCTGCTTGACCCAGTCTTAGGGGCTGGTCGGACCCCTTCAAAGAGCCCTACTTTGGAGGGAAAAGTCTTGGCAGGAGCCTTCTTCTGTGTCTTTCCTCCTCTCTTTCAACCTCTGTGCCTGACTGGGGCTGCTAGCACAATTGGAGATCTTGGAGGCCACCACACACAGGCCAAGAGAGAGAAGGGTGTAATTAGCCTAAGAAGAATGGGAATAGGCCTTTCTTCAGGGGAAAAGAAACCTTGCTTAGCACAAGCCAGAAAATCAGAAGAGAAAAAACAAAAAGCCACCAGCTTGGCAAGGTGCATAGGTATGGCCTTTGTCAGAATGGAGGGCAGGGGGGTGGTATTTAGAGAAGAGGTTGGGGCATTTTTTTCCTGCTATACTGGGAACCTGTCTAACCACTCCATTATCAGCTGGGAGACCCCTTTATCTCTGAAGCATCAGCGTAAATAAACAGCTTTTATGGGCTCAGTCTGGCATCAGCCCCGTGCCCAAAGTCTCCCAGGTCCCTGGCAACAGAACAAATCCACCTCAACGTGGAATTACCATAGACCGCAAAAGCCAAACCCACTTCTTTGGAGTGTATTCTGACTCCCAGTGACCCGTGGAACAGAGTAGAATTGCCCCATTGGGTGTCTGAGACTGCAGTGTTCATGGGAGCAGGTTGCTACATCTTCCTCTCGAGAAATGACTAGTAAGTTCCAACCGACAACCTTTCCATTGGCATCTGTGCTCCTCAGACTGGCCATTAAGATTTTAGAAATCACACCTACTGCTATCAGATTTATACCGACTCAGAGCACCCCTCCAGGACAGGGTAGGATGCTCTGTTAAGGTTTCTGAGGCTGTAATTCTTTAAAGGCACAGAGAGCCTCTTCTTTATCCCGAGGAAGGGCTATCTAGATTGAAACCACCAACTCTGAAATTAGCAGCCCAACGTTTTCATCCACTGCCCTTCCAGGGCTCTTTCAGAATTATCCTATGCCCCAGCTACGCCACCCAGGAGACCTAAATCTTGCACGTAACCCACACACTTGCACACAAACATGCATAGCACTATTATTTCTAGTAGCCGCCCCTCAAAAGAAGAAGAAAATAGCCAAAATGTCCATCAGTCGATGCACAGGGTAAGCAAAGCGGGGCACCCCCATACATAATGAGGCTTAAAGCCATGATACATGCGACGACCAGGATGGACTTTGAAAACAGGCCGAGTTGGCATGAGCCCCGGTGGTGTAAGTGGTTGAGTGTAGGACTGCGGCCCGTGGGCTTGGTGGTTCAAATCCAGTGGTGGCTCTCAGGAGCAGCATTGGGTGGTTCCCATGACCGCCAGAGGGCAGTGATGCCAACCCCCCCCCCAAAAAAAAAGAAAAGAAAAGAAAACAGGTCGAGTACAAGATGCCACAAAAGACTACACTTCATCTCATTCCATTTGTGGATCATGTCGAGAAGAGTGAAAGCTGTAGGTGCAGAGAGGGGATCGGGGCTTGTGGAGGGCCGGGAGTGGGGTGGGAGAATAGCAGGAAGTGAAAGCTAGTGGGAGCAGGGCCATCAGTACAGATTCAACTGCTTTTTGCACAGAGACACAGGCTGGGCTTTCTCCAGCATTCTGTATCTGATGAAAACATGTCTTTTAAAGAAGTCTTTGGAAAAATGATACAAGTTTAGAGCAGGCGTGAAAGAACAGCAAGTGCTGAAGTCAACAAAATATGCCCAAAGAACCCCCAGAGGCCCATGGCTCAAAATCCACTGCTGATGGCAATGCCCGCTCCAAGGGACCTGTAGGGAAGGGACAACCGCCCTTGGTCTTGAGACCTTAAGTCTCTATAAGAGTAGACAGCCTCCTCTTTCTCCCACAGAGTACCTGCTGGGTTTGAACTGCTGACCTTGTGGTCAACGGCTCAGTATGCAATCCACTGCACCACTGGAGCTCTGGAATTCCCATAGTGCTTAAAAAAAATCTTCCTGGAGTGATGGACACATTCCAAGTTCATACTGTGATGCCAAGTTCATCAAGTTTCTATTGCTCACAGTTGCACAACGCTGTGACTCTACTAAGTACACGATCATCGACTCGTGCACTTGGACTGGGTAACTTGTATGGAACACAATTTAAATCTCAGTTTAAAATTGTGTGAAAATTTTCAAACGCATCCTCACACACACACACACACAGATTTTCTCATTCAACAAATATCACCTGTTTTAGGAGGCGAATGTGACAGGCAAGATCACATTCTCGTGGAAATTGACATGCTGGCCGGCAGTTTAAGACAGTGAATGAAGAAAGTAGTGCAGGCTAAAGAATTACAGAGCGTGGGAGGAGCTACTTTGGCCATCTGGCTAGGGAAGTCTCTCATGAGTAGGGAACATTGAGCTGAGACCTCAATGAGGAGAGAGCCCGGCGTGCACAGATTTGGAAGAGGGTGTCCCAGGAAGAGGCCCCTGGGCAGCACCAATGGCTTGCTCTTGGCTGCTACCTGAAAGGTTAGAATCTATCAAATGGTGCTGCGGAAGAAAGGTCTGGCTTGCTTTTCTGTAAAACAGTTTGGCTCTGAAATTCTGATGAATGGGTCAGAATAGATTCGATGACAGCAGGTTTGGTTCCAGGCAGACACCTGCTAGGTCAGCCAGCATCTGAGGACACCCAACTCCCTGGGTGTCAGCACCTTGTCAGGCCTAGGGTGCACCCCATCCGCACAGTGCACATATCTCAGCCTCAAAGTCTAACAAGACAGACTCTTGCCTTAGGTTCAGATCTCCTCCAAAGATAGGTATGTTCATTCTTCCCCTGGGTCCCCCTTCCCTTCACACAGGACCTGGAAGATCTGGCATGTCAGAGGTCTAAAAAGGGGCCCCCTCTCCCCAGCAGCCCCCTCCTCAGTCTCACCTGCCCCTTCCCATCATCCTGGCCCAAGATGGAATTGTCAGCCTGCTGCCACTCCCTGGGGCACCCTGTCCCCTGGGTTCTTGTCCCAGGTCTCCATTCCACTCACTCCAGGCTGCCACACCCTTTGTGGTGGGCAGGGGTGGAGAGTGGAGCACTTCTGGCCTTCTCCCTTGGTCTTTGAAGACAGGAGATAGGCTAAGGGTGGGGGGGAAGGGGGGAGGGAGGGTGGAGAGAAAGGGGAAGAGGTATCCTGAAGAATCCTGCTGGGTAGAAGATTTCCCAAGGTAATTATGTGAGCATCCCCAGACCCGAGTTCCCTCAGGGGTGGGAAGGGGCCGGGCTTCAGTGACAAGCTTCCCTGCTCCTACAGAAGAGGAGGGGGAAGGCCAGCGGGATGCGCACAGGGAGCAGGCCCTAATTCTTCGCTGGGTTGTAACTGAGCAGCCCTTCCTCCTATCCCAGCAGCTAAAGGGCAAAAACAAGGCCAAGTCAAGGGCATCACGCGGTCCCTCAAGGTTGTCCAAACCCTGGGGCTGAGACAGGTCAGCATGTGCTCAAGCAAGCTGGCTGGGCAGGCAACTCTAGGCAGAGCCACAGGGAGGTCAGGGGTGCAGAGGCAGGGAGGACCCTGGGGAAAGTTGGGAGTTTGGGGCCCTAGTTCCTTCCTTTTCCCCCCACCCCCACTCCTTTTCCTATTTACACCTCCTGTGTGGAGCCGTTAATTAGTAACTTGATCTTTTCTTGATAGGGCTTCCTAGGCTGCCCGGGCTGTTTCTGTGGAACTCCCTGGACCTTGGGGGAGTGGCCTCCTAAACTTGGTAGCCTAGTGGGTTACTTGCTGGGCTATTCATTGGCAGGCTGGAAGTTGAAAATCGCCAGCCTCTGCGTGGGGAAAAGATGAGGGTTCTCGGAAACCCACAGGGGTGACTCTCCGTGGCCCTCTAATGTCTCTATGACTCGGCATCAACTCAAGGGCAGTGAGTTTGGAACCTGGTGTAGTGAGTTACATATCGGGCTGCTAACTACAAGGTCAGCAATTAGAACTCACATCCCTTCCCTGAGTGAGCCACACTGGGCCCCCGCACGTCTGTTAGGGAAGCTCAGGGACAGCAGGCAAGGAAGAGCATTGGGGTTGGGGCTGCAAGTGGATGGGGAAGATCCCAGGGATAGAGCAAAGGATGAGCCAAAGTCAACTTGACCTCCTTCAGTCCTCACTTAGCCTCCTGAGACAGGCTTTCCTACTCCTTTCAACAGCTGAGAACATTGAGGCTCCAAGAGGCTAAGGCTAAGTAAGGTACTTGCCCCAAGTCACATAGCTAGAGAGTTGCAGAAGTGGATCTATAAAACCCACTACATACACCTCCTCCTTCTCCTCCTCCTCCTCCTCCCCCCTCTTCTCCTGCTTCCCCTTCGTTTTCTTCTTCCTCTTCTTGTATAGTAATACTTTTTGTTTTAGCAAGGATTTGCGGACAGGTCGTGTCTTGCTTTCAACAGCTCATCATCACCCTGCCTGCTGTCTTGCTCCGCTTTCATCATGTCTCACCCATCTCCCTCTTGCTCGATACTGTCTTCCTCTTCACCCAAGGTAGCATCCCCTACTCTCTCGCCTGCTGCCTTCTTTTCTCTCCCTCCACTCCCCCCAATCAAAGTCTACTTGCAGTGTGAAAATCTTTTTTTTTTCTTTTCTTCTGAGTTAGGAGGATTTTTTGAACCCATTTTATTGAGGGCTCCTCGTACATCGCTTTCACAATACATAAGTAAACATACTGTGCCAGGCACCTTTACATGTCCGCTGCTGTTCACGTTCGCCAGTCATCCGCCTTTTCCCTCGAGGCCCTAGTATCGGCTTTTCCATCCCTTCTCCTCTTCCCCTGCTCTCTCCCTCCCACCAACCCTCAATGCTTTATAAATTATTATTGTCCTGTCATATCTCACACCGCCCAACCTCTCCCTCAACTCACTCCTTGGATGCCCGTCCTTCAAATAGGAGCTTCTGAGTATATCCTTGCAGTTGGTTCCGTCTCCCCACCCCGCCCTCTCTCCACCCTTGAAATTCTCTTCTTGGTATTTAAACAGTGGTTTTATACAATACCTGCCCTTTTGTGCTTGACTAATTTCACTCAGCCTCATGTCCCCAGGTTCATCCTGTCATGAGGTGTTCCACAGACTCAGTACTATTCTTGCATATTTCTTTTTGCATATTTCTTGCCCTCTGGTGGTGGGAATAGGAGGCCCAGCCTTTGCTCCTGGGAGCTGGAATTGAACCTCCATCCCAGTGGGCCGCAGTCCCGCGCACAACCACTACGCCACCGGGGCTCAGCCCTTCTTGCACGTCCCATAGTGTTCCTCTCTGTGCGTCTGTACCGAAGCTTATCTCTCTGTCCTTCCCCTCGTGGACAGTTAGGTTGTTTGTATCGTCTTGCTGTTGTGAACATGGGTGAGCATATATCTGTTCTTTCTGTGGGTCAGTTTTTCTTTGGATGACATAACGAGCAAAGAAATGGCTGGATTGGGGCTGAGCCCCGGTGGTGTAGTGGTTGTGTGCAGGGCTGCAGCCCACTGGGTTTGCAGTTCAGATCCAGCGGCAGCTCTCCAGGAGCAAGACTGGGCCTCCTACTCCCACCAGAGGGCAGTGATGCCCCCCTCCCCCCCAAAAAAGAAAAGAAATGGCTGGATCATGTGGTACTTCCATACCCACATTTTTGAGGAAGCACTATTCTACTTTCCACAATGGGCATACTGTTTTGCAGCCTCACCGGCGGTGTATAGGTACACTCACAATCTCCAACTACCCACCTTCCTGGAGAGAGCTATTGTCTAGGCCATTTAGAGGTTGCATTTATTTAATCCCGCCTCTGCAGTATAACTGGTTAGCTTGAATACATGACTATGGGTGGCCTTCTATCACTTTCCTGTCCGCTTGTCATACTGTGATGGTTTGTGTGCTATTATGATGCTGGAAGTTATACCACTGGCATTTCCAACACCCGCAGTGTCACCCATGGTAGACAAGCTTAGAAGGAGTTTCTAGACTAAGGTAATCAGGAAAGGAGGACTGGTGACTCACATCTGGGGAAGAAAAAAATGGCCGCTGAAAGCCATATAAATAGCAGCAGAACTTTGTCTGAGAGCGTACCAGAAGATGAGACTTCAGGGTAGAAGGCACTCAGAATGCAACTGAGGGAGAGCCGCCCTCTCAAAGCAGGGTCAACTTCAATACGTGGATGGAGCAGCGCTTTCAAGACCTTCATTTGCGGATATGACACAGAGAAAAATAAGAAGGACTAGCTGCAAAAGCCTATTAGCATTCAGAACATTGAATGTACCAAATACAAATCTAGGATATCAGAAGTCATCAAAAACAGAATGAAACACCTAAAGATCAAGACTGTTATTGGGCACTTTGAATTGGCAGGCATATGATTTACTCTGCCAAGAATGATAACTTCAAGAGGATTGGCATCTCATTTATTGTCAAAGAGGAAAGTTTAAGATCTATCTTGAAGGAAAACACTGTTCAGTGATAAGGAGAATTATTATCCCTTTGACCACAAGGAAGACAGGTTTACTATGACCATAATTCAAATTTGCACAATGACCACAGGAAGAAGCTGTAGATTTTTTACCAACTTTGGTAGTCTGAAGTTGATCAAACATGCACTTGAAATACATTGATAATTACAGATGATTGGAATGTAAATGCTGAAAACAAAGAAGGGCCAATAGTTGGGAAATAAATCAATAGTTGGAAGTGATAAGAAAAGAAGCTATGGTCACACAGGCTGGTGTGCTTCCTCCATGTGGGCTTTGTTGCTTCTGAGCTGGATGGCCACTTGTTTACTTTCAAGCCTTTAAGACCCCAGACACTCTATCTTTTGATAGCCGGGCACCATCAGTTTTCTTCACCACTTTTGCTTATGCACCCATTTGTCTTCAGCAATCATGTCAACAAGGTGAACATCATGGAGTGCCAATTTAAAAGCACAAAGTGTTCTTGCATTGAGGAAGTACTTGAGTGG
>PVJH01046870.1:0-11613 GCA_004026705.1 Nesogale talazaci
ACCTAGGTTCTCCTGTTAGCATTTTGTTACAACTACTTTCCGTCTGGTGTAGGCATACCAGTACATGTTCAGAATAATTGTTGCTTTTATTTTGCATTGAGCTATTTGAGGCTGGAGTACAGGCATTATGGCATGTCTCACCTTCAAGTACTTTATCTTACATTCCCTAAAAACATGACTGATGATTTATGTAACCACTGTACAGAGATCATATTGAGGGAATATCTCATTGATACAATTCTATTCCTAACATGACAAGTCTCTGTCCTTTTTAAGTTATTCACCACCACCCCCCCCTTGTTTCTCAATACATAATCCATTCCAGGAGTTGGCCTTGCTCTTACTTTGTTAATAATATGGACTTTGAAACATTTTTTTAAAAAGTGATCATTGAAGTTGTGTTATAGAGGAAGCTCCTTATTCTGGACTTGTCTGATTGTTTCCTTGTGTCATTTAATTTATTCTCTGTGCCTTCTACTTTAAAGAGTTAGAGTTGTGGCTGGACAATAGGAATAAAGTAGTCAGGGCTGGACACTGGTCTTCTGGGTCAGATAAAGTATGGACTTATCGATTTGAAATAAAATAGAACTTGGTAGCAACATTGCCATGTTGGTGCCATGCTTTCTTTTCTCTTTTTTGCCCAAACGCCATGGGCGGTACAAAGTAAGTCTCAGGGGTGTAACTGGCTCTGTGTTCTGTGTCTCAGTGAGGTGGGATGAGGGCTTGGCACAAAGACAGGGGAGACAGAAGAGTGGGCTTAGCCTCTGCCTCCTGTCCACTGGGGTCATTGACCTTGGACGTTGAAGGTTAGCTGTGATATCTGGCCTTCTGTCTTCTTCCTTTGTGGAGAGAGCAACACAGCCAAGGTTTAATGTTTAACAGGGTTACTGCAGGGACATTGAAAATGGGCCCCATGGCTAGAGTTTCCATTAATGGGGAGGAATTTTTGAA
Organism: Nesogale talazaci; assembly: GCA_004026705.1. NCBI lineage: Eukaryota > Metazoa > Chordata > Mammalia > Afrosoricida > Tenrecidae > Nesogale > Nesogale talazaci. The sequence continues at coordinate 952 of PVJH01046870.1, forward strand.
ATGGGAACTCAGTTAAATCTGGTAAAGTCAAAACTGCCTATAACCGGTATGTCTTGAAATTCTTTTTTTTTTTAGTTTTTTTTTTTTTTTTTTTTGGCATCACTGCCCTCTGGTAGTGGGAGTAGGAGGTGTGTCTTGAAATTCTATTGATTTTTTTTTTAAGCACATGAGAACGTGTTTTTAAAATGAGTTGTTCTTGATGTAAGTAAATTAGAGAGGTACCCATGGGGATCAGGAAGGGGTCATAAAGTGACCAGATTTTAAGCAGGACACCATTGACAGGGATGGGGAGGGTGGGGAACTTGATTAAAATTTTGCTCTATATGGAGCAAAAAATTTTTTCATAGAACACAAAAATAGTATTATAATGTATTTATTTTAATTTTAAAACACTGCAGGACATTGTTAAATTGTTAAAAAGCGGGACCATCATTCCTGTTGGTTGTGTTCCTCTATTTAAACCAAGAAGAGAGATGTTTTCTATTTGTGATATCACTGACAATGGCCTCGTTTGTCTTGGCCACCTTATCATTTTCTGATGAGTAGGTAGGATGGGTGGCAAAGGTTTAATGTTGGGCTTGTGTAAGGAATGTTCACACTGCTTCTCTTCCTGTTATTTTCCTAGTGTTTTCGTTGTGTGTTGTCAGAGAGTACTACCAGGATTCTGATAGAATAGTAATTGCTACGCTGAAAGCCTGCATTTCCGACTCTTGCACTTGTATTTCAAAGATACGGGAACTGCCTTCACCTCTGTTACCCGTCATCCATGGGAAGCTCTGAACTTCCGCCCTGTTGCATCAGCCTCATTCCCGGATAATGTCTTTATTTTTTGCTGGAACACATCTGAGAGTAGCTTCCAGACAGCGGTGCACAGAGGTAGACTTTACACATTGGCCACATTGTGTCCCTCTGTCCTCACTCTGTATGGATCTGCATATCTACAATTTTAGATCACAGTGCCCTCCTCTTTTTCTTTTTCTTTTTTTGCCATCACTGCCTCTGGTAGTTGTGGGTGCTACCCGGTGCCACTCCTGAGAGCCGCCGCTATATTTGAACCGCCAAGCCCGTGGGCTGCAGTTCTGCACTCAACCACTTACGCCACCGGGGCTCAGCCCACCCCCCTCTTTTTTCAGTCTTTTCAAAAATTGTATGCTACATGATAGTGGTGGTGTTGTAGTCTACTTGTTCCTCCTGGGAATGTTTGAAATTATTGCTCTTAGATCTCTACTCCAGGGACACTCTTGAGAACCTCAAACCCATTCTGACCTCCGTCCCCTTATTTTAACTTGTCACTTTCTTTCCACACATTTGTTTTGGGTCTTCTGTGTTTGGATGTGTGATGCTCCATGCATTTATTTGATGACGCAGGGCTCTCTGTGGATCTTTTTACTGTAAAAAGCCAGGTAGTTCTGTGAAATGAATTTGAAATAAAGATTTGTTTTCCTCTTGCACTGCTCTTTTTCTCTGGAACATGTGATGTGTGACTTATTGGACATGCTTCCTAATTTTATGACCCATTACCTTCAATCATTCATCTTTGCCTTTTTCTAAGTCATTTTGGGGGGCGCTCATCCAACTCTTATCATGATCAATACACACATCAATTGCATGCAGTTCACATTTGCACATTTGTTACCACCATCATTCTAGAAACATCCTCCTTCCACTTAGGCCCCAGATATCAGCTCCCCATATTTCCCCTCCCTCCCCATTTCCCCTCCCCCTCATCTTTGTCTTTTCTCCCCTCTGCTTTCTGGAAGTTTTCTTTCCAGCTTTCCTACTGAGTTTTTAAAATTTTATTTTATAGCTAGTATTTTATTGTCTAAGAGCTCGTTTGTTCTGTGTATGTATGTGTCACCCCGGGATTCTCCCAGGTTATTAATGTTTCCAGTGGAGTCACCTGTGCCTCGTGCTCGGGCTGCTTCATTCAAGTTGTGCTCTCCTGTTTGTTCTGGTCTTGGTCATCCTTATAGCTGTACTTGGAAGTTTGCTGGCTTGGCTGTGCCCTGGTGCTCTAACCATTGACCTTCCAGTTGCCCTGCAGAAGGACAAAGGGGCTCTCTGCACCTGCAAAGAGTCACCGCCCCAGCTCTGCTCTGTCCTGGAGGGTGGCTGGGGCTCAGAATCACTGGAGGGCAGTGCCTTGTGAGTTTACCAGTACGATGGCACGCAGGCTCTGGGTTCAGCTGCTACCTTTCAGGGGACCAGCCCCTCACACATCCCCACAGGCCCGGCAGGCGCAATTGTGCAGCAATAATAAGTGAAGATTATAGTGAAGTCAGAGAGAATAAGAGAGAGTGAAATAAAGGAGTCAGCTACATCTCGTGGTAGTATGCTCACCTCAGCCCCACTTGGTGGTGAGGATGGGAATTGCAGGAGGAAGAAAGGGTGGAGAAGGAATGGGGAGAGGGGACAGGGAATGGGGGGTGGGGGCGGGAGAGCTCTTTGTCTCTAACCAAGGCTTATGTAACCTGGGGGGGTGTGGGTGGCTTGCAAGCCCCCTACTTACAGGTAAAGACATGTATCACAGGAAGGGATTGTACTCTAGGTAGTACAGTAATGAGAGAGGGATGATTTAGGGGGTGTACGCACAATAGGAAGGGGAGGGCTTGGGGGCACCCATGTGACAAGATGGGTGGACGCTAGATTCAGGATGGCAGCCTAACTTTGGATGTCATGGTTTGGCCTGTTCTCTGGCTCTCCCTGGAAATAATTGCTATCCTGATCAGTAGGGTGTGGGCCCCACCTACAGCGGACCAGACCGGCCGGCTAAATGCCTCCGGGGCGAATATCTCTAAGCATCTGACCTCCCACCACATGCTGGCAGACAGCCTCCAAGGTTCGGCATATCTTTGGGGGAGACAAAGGTGGGAAATCATCTTTTTTACACCCCACAGTAACTCCCCAGGAGGCAGTGTGGACCTACCAGACACGAGAGAAAGGTGGCCATCCTGTGGCCAGTGCTCTCCAGAGGAGTCAGAGCTGGCTCCTGGCCACGCTTTTGTTCTCTGTATTTCAGAACAGTTCATGTCCCTGGTGGGGCCTTGCTTCAGAGCTGCCCACTGAAAGGCCAACTTGAGTCCATGCATGGAAAGGGCCTTGTGGTGAGAGCCCCAGGCTGTGAGGTACTAAATCTGCAGTTAGGAACCTTCATGCACCTCCCAGGGAGAAAGGCAGGGCTTTCTACAACACTGCCCCCCCCCTCCCCGCCTCTGAGATGCAGCAGGGGCAGTCCCGCCCCAGCCCCATCGAGTCATTCTGAGCCGTTGGCATCGGCTTGACGGCAGAGTTGGGGTCCTGAATTTTGATCTCATGGGAAGCCAGCCACTGTCCTGAGGCACAGAACCGGGTCACCATGAAGTTGGACTGGAATCTACGGCAACTGTCTCTTACTGGTGGGCCGTAAGTCCAAAGTTCTGAGGACTTACTGCTGAGGACACAGCTTGCTTCACAGAGGGGGGCCACCTGACTGGGCCAGGCTCCGCCAAATTTCTCTTCTCTCCAAGTCTGCGGTTCTCACCCTGTGGGTCACGGCCCCTTTGGGTTGAGCACAAGCGTCACCCGATTCATGAGAGCAGCAAAGTGACAGTGATGAAGTAGCAATGAAAATCACTTCATGGTTGATGTGGGGGTGGGCATCACCCCCCAATAGGAACTGTATGAAAGGGCCGAGGCATTAGGAAGGTTGAGAACCGCTGCTCCCCATGCTCAGATGTCCAGGAAGAGCTCTTGCAGCTGTTGGCCGGGATGGGGTGCGTCAGCTGCCAGCGTTTGGGGAGCCAGGTGCAAGCAGAGGCTGGATGCCTGAGTGCTCCCCTCCTTGGCCATGTGGAACCCCTGCGCTTTCTTCACCTTGGACTTTCCCAGCCCTTCTCCTCTGCTTTATTCTCTCCAACACCAGACTTCCAGGGCACTCCTGACGGTGGGAGTGGGGGGTGGTGAGAGCAATTACAGGACTTTATTTGCTGTCTCAAAGGTCACCAGCCTGCGATGTCTCCCTCTCTTCCTCATTGCTGTGATCTAAACTACATGCATGGTCGCCCTGATTTCTTAGGGGCACTGCCAGGAAAATTATATTGCTCTCAGCTTTCCCCAAAGCCAGTTTGGGCCATTCTCCATTTTCTCTGATGTGCTCAGGGGTCACTTGTTACCAGGGGCCCATCAGCTTCTCTTTGCTACTCCGTCACCCCCCTTGCTTTCTCTTTGGGGTCCATGCTTTGGGAAGGTAAAACCCACTTAACTGTAGCTTTAGTGCTTTCAGGAGAGTTTGAAATACACATGTATGCTTGAGATCCTTTAGTTTGCTGGCCCCTTTATAGTGCCCATGATTTTCCAAATAAACCCTCCTGCGCTCTAGTCATCGCAGTCACTCACTGTCTCCTGCTTAGAACACTCCCCTTCCACCTACACTTCCCACACTGGACTTTTTCTGCCAAGTCTGCCGAGCCAGCCCATCCCAAACCTTTCTACTCGGACGCCATCTTCCCCTTCTCTGAACTCATGCCCCCCTGGTGGCATCTGTTTTGCTTAGGACACTTGGGGTGCCACTTTTTTAATTACTTGTGTCTCCCTAAGCGTGGACCAAGTGCATCTTCACCGCTGAGACTTGGCAGTGACTGCTGCTTTGCTCTTGTTCAGTGCTTCTGGCATAGTAAACACTCAGTGACGTTTGGGCTTCGTGTGAACCGTTGTCTTTCTCTAGTCTTAAATTGACACTTTTGTACTTTGGGACATTTGCCCGACTGTTGACCATTGATCGCTACCTGCTCCTGTTGATTCACGAATAGTGTACTGTTCCTGATGGCAAACACTCCTTTTGCATTCTGCACAAGCATAAGATCTGTAGATACTCCACACTACACAGTTCCCATGTCACAGGCTACACTCACTAACCTGTTGCCTAATGTGATGCTTTAAAAAACTTTTTGTGTGGGGGATATGAGAGATGTCTGAAAGGTGAGATAGATGTCTTTTCTTAGTTACATCCCTGCTTTGCTTTCTCTGGCTTTGTCTCTAGCGTGGAGTTGGTGTCAGCATTCCTCCCTCCTTACATCTGGAGACCTCACCGATACTGACATTCTCAGCTGGTGTAATTAGTTATCATTTCTCTGCCCTGTCACAGGAGGCAGGTCCTCAAGCACTGGGCCAGCCCCCTGTCCTATTCTTGGATTATCTGAGTGATAAGCAGGGGTTTGGGGAGGGGTCTTGTTTCCTTCCTTCTCCTCCAGGCTCACATTCCTCCTCCTAAAGCTTCCTGGAGGAGGCCGGGTGGGCTGGGGGTCTCAAGGTCAGACTCTCTGTTGGGGAAAAATGAGACCTCTCTTCCTGTAGTACTGGGGGGCCGTCTTGGAGAGCAGTTCTACCCCCTGGCCTGTAGGCCCCTGTGGTTTGGAGTTTGAGAGCTTTGCCTGTCCAGGTGAGTTGCCTCTTGGAATGTCCACTGAGAAAGCACTAGTGCCTCCCTTGATGGCATTCCCGCCCGCTGCTCCCATGGAACAGCTGGCGAGTTGTTTTCATGTAGAATTTTAAGTTTCCAAAAAAAATTTTATTTCAAATAACATGCTAGATGAGAAGCAATTATATACATATTTATGTATATATATTTTCAAAATTATGGATCGTGCCTTTTACCCCAGAGACGGGTACCACGCTCATTGTAGAATTACGGCTGCTCATTGATTAGTATGATCAAAAGTGGCTCATCACAGCTTCTCGTTCAATTATATCTTTCAAGTTTCTGCAGCCAGGGTGGTGGGGAGCCACTCTTATCAGTCGTACTTTAAAAAAAAATGCAAACTAGACTAGAATGGAATCAGCAAGTGGGCTCCCCCTTTCCCACAAGAATTTTTCTTCCAGATTAGATTCTTTGAGGTTAGAGCTGGGTTTTTGAAAGAGAATTGCGTTGATGAGAAATGCCAGTCAACTGCTCCTGAGGGTCTACTGCCCGTTGTCTCTCAGTGGGAGAAATGCCCTTGCTGGTTTTCTTTATACTCTTGTGAGTGGAGCAGGTCATTGCAGGTTACACTGCTCACATCGGATGGAGGTGTGTCCCTCCATATGCTTTGCCTACACCACTGATGATTTCTCTCTTGGTTCCCTCTCTGCTAAGAGTCATTTCGCGTTAGCACATGTTTATGGCATGGCATTTCATTAACGCCAGCCTGATCTGTGCACTGGCACGATGCTGCCATGACTCCTTGGCAGAGTTGAGTCTTGAATCGGGACCTGTCCAGGAGGAGGCAGGCATCAACAACTCTTGAGTTTCAGAATGAGACAGGCCTTGAACATCTAGTGATAGGACTCAAAAACAAGTTGCCGGAGCACAGAGGAAAGGACCGCCGGTGTCAAGTTGGGCTGCTAGGATAGGTCAGCCGCATTTAGTCCCATGGGGGCTGTGGGTGGTCTGAGTAAATAGCTTTGGGGAGGTACTTGGAGGAGGCCCAACTGGAGGCAACTTGTTGGAAGAGAATAACCTCTGAGACAAATCTAGACGATTCTTAAGACTAAACAGAATAATAGCAGCACAACTTGCTGTCAAGACGATCCCCAACTTGTGTAACCCAAAAAATGGTAATTAGAAAATTTGAATATGGCGAAAGGGAAAGTATCAGAGCTGAAATTATGGACACTCAATCTGTGGAAGGGCTGCACAGGGTGGTGGGAGCCCATAACCCACCTGCAGTGTATCTGGTCAGACTGAGCCACTGGCAGATCTGCTCTAGCCACAGGGAAGAATCTCGAACAGCCTTACTATCCGACAGAGACCATGGTTATCGTGATTGTGCTGGATGGAACTTGATACTTCTCCAGTGAACCTCCATACAGACCCGACTTGAATTTGTTCTGGGTACAAATAGCACTTACTTGTTTCTTTAAAGAAATGTCTTCCCTGGCTTTTTGACAGTTGATGGGGATCTTTTCTTTCTTACTTATTATTTGTCTTTATATTATTATTATTTATTTTATGCTTACCATCCTATTTTGATATTGTTTCGGTTGGGTTTCTTAGTTTGTGAAGCAGGGGAGGACTAGATGCGTATAACAAGTTGATAGGAGATGCGGGGGGAGGAGGGTGACAGGGAGGAAAAGGGAATTTTGGTTTCCAATAAAACTTGAAGGGGGCAGGGAGCCCTAGAACGGATTGTAATTGCACAACTCATGTTAATGGTGATTCAGCTGTGGAGGAGGAGATGTTCTAAACTCAACGTGCTAATGGATTGTACGGTTCTCCTTGATATTATTGAACAATTAAACTATTGAATAGATAAATTATGTGCCCATTACAACTATTAATAATAAAGAGGATCAGCGAATTGGAGGCTGAGGCAGAGTTAAGACAGTTTTTGTGCGGTGCTGTTAGCACATGTAGCAGTGAAACACTGGTCTCTTTTAATGGGGCTCTGATTGCAGGGTTGAAGATTCACACTCCCGGCTTGCTCACCATGGGAAAAAGATGAGTGGCCTGCTCCTGTCACGATCAATAATCTTGGAAACCCTACAGAGGGGGTGTACTCCTCTAAATGGCCTCAATAGCAGTGGGCTGGGTGTTTGGGTTTTAAGAGAAAGGCTGGAGATGATAGCCTTCTAACTTAGCTTGAGGTTGTGAAGGTCAGGAGAAATTCTTAAGGAAAGGGATGATGGAGAATATTTGATGGGAAGGAAGAAGCCAGTTCACTTGATAATGTAAGCCTCCAGACATTTGAGGTCCAGGGTTTGTTTCTCTGATGGTGGTGACCAAGACAGCATTGCGCAACTTGATGCCCATCTCTGAAAGGGGAAGTGTAGGACAAACATGGGAAGCTAGAGGATTCTGATGGTTGAAGTTAAGAGATTGAGAAAGTCTTTAAGTGGGACTGTACTTTAAAGAGGTTGCTCCAAGGTGAAAGAATTGAATAAAAAAGTCAAGCCACAAGTTTCAGCATTGAAGGATATTTTGGACAAAATATTGAACAATGAAGAGTGTGTGATGAGAAGATAGAAAGAATACACAGATGTATGGTATCATATAGAAAAGGTTTGGGAGGTAGTGTGAAATCAGGAGCCAATGGAAGAAACCTAAGCTGTGCTGCAGGCACTGTTGGCAAAGCAAGGTATAGGAATGGACAGAATGCCAATTGAGATGTTCCAACAAATAAATTCAATGTTGAAAGCACTCACTAGACTGTGCCAGAAATTTGGAAGACAGTTATTTGACCAACCTACTAAAGGAGATTCATATTTTGATCTGTTCCAAAGAAAGGCGACCCAATGGAATGTAGAAATCATAAATAATATAATAAACATCACACAGAACTAAAATTTCGCAGAGGATACTTGAGGAACAGTTGCATCAGTATATCGACAGGTGACAACCAGAAATACAAGTTGGATTCAGAAGAGCCTCCTGAATGTTATCAGAATGATAGATATCATCAATGAGATCATAGTGCTCTTGACTGAAGGCAGAGAATTTAAAAAAGAAGATATTTCCCTGTGCTTCATTGACTATGTAATGGCATTTGACTGTGGGTATCATTATATGTTATGGATATCAATGGGAAGAGTGGGTTATCTGAGACAGTTGTGCTTACGTGAAGTCTGTAGACAAAACTCAGCTGTTGGAACTGAATAAGGGGATACTGTGTGGTTTATAATGAGGAATAATGTGCTTCAGGGATATACCTTTGTAGTATGCTTTTTTTGGGGGGTGAGGGGGGCGCATCACTGCCCTCTGGTGGGAGTGGGAGGCCCAGCCTTGCTCCTGGAGAGCTGCTGCTGGATTTGAACCACCAACCCTGTGGGCCACAGTCCCGCACTCAACCACTATACCACTAGGGCTCAGCCCTTGTAGTATGCTTTTTCAATCTGTATCTTGAGTGAATGATTTTAAGAGTTGGGCTAAATAAGAAGAATGTTGCTTCAGAATTGGCGGAACCTACATGTGATGTGCAAAGTTTCGCTTGCTGAAAGTGAAGATTTTGTGAGGCACATGTAGATTTCTATCCAAGACCACAGGCAGCCTTCAGTAGGGATTACAGTGTAACACAAAGAAAACTAAAGTCTTCACAACGGAACCAGTGTACGACACCATGCTTGATGGAGAAAAGCTCAAATGGCCTAAAGATTTCATTTGACTTGGACGCACAATCAACAGCAGCCAGTAAATCAAAGGGCAACTTTTATGGGACTAATCTGCCATGAAGACCTTTTTCAAATGTTAAAACCATCCCTTTGAAGACTCAGATGCACCTGGTTTTAAGCATGCTGCCTCTGCTTCTTATCCACACAGGAAAGGTGCACAGTGGATCCTGAAGATTTGAAGCCTTTGAGCTGTAGGGTTGGGAAGAATATGAAATGTGCCTTGGACTGCCAAGAGAACAAGCAAATCTCTCTTAGAAGAAGTATAGCTAGAAGCACACATGGCAGCACCCTGTCTCATGTACGTGCGAACATGTTTTCTGGACAGTCAATCCCTGGAGATGGGCATCAAACTGGATGCAGTAAAGCATTAGTGATAAAGACTGCTGGAGCCTTGGTTCTCAACCTTCCTCCTGCCATGACCCTTTCATAGAGCTCCTCATGTGGCTGGGACACCTCCCCCAGCATAAAGTTATTCTTCTTGCTACTTCATCACTGTCATTTTGCCACTGTCATGAATCTGGTGACCTCTTTGGAAGGGCTGTTCAACCCCCAAAGGGGTCGCAACCCACAGGTTGAGAACTGCTGCAAGAGATGGATTGACATAGTGGAGAAAACAATGGGGGTCCACCATGGCAGTGACTGTAGGTCTGGTGCAGGACCGGGCGGTGTTTTTTTTTCTGTTGTTCATGGAATCTTGATGAGTCAGAACCGACTCATACACATGCATGTAATTTTGCCTTCACTAAAATAGGCCCACGCCACACACAGTGTTCTGAGCTCTGATTGCACCCGTATGGGCTTTCTATGTCAGTATCCTCAGATTTGTCTGCAGGGGACAGTGAGCCACCAGGGTCTGCAGCTTGTCACAGATATCCTCTACCGTGAGTTTTTTCTAGGCACGCAGTAACACACAGCAACACCTTTGCAAAAGGTCATGGGCGAATGCAATGAAAAGCTAAAGGCCTTTCCCCACAAGCTCTTTGAAGCCCTCCCTTCCTCAGCCCTGTGTGCCTTTTGCTTGTTTGCTTATTTTTATAGGTTGCATTTCAAGGCTTCATACAAATCTTCGTGTTGGAGAGTGGGAAAGCCAGTGGGCTTTTAGTAAATTGGGATTTCAGGTGCAATGCGTTCTGCTGACTTCCTGCCATTGTTGTTGTCATGGGGACCTGGACCATGCATCAGAGCCAGTGGGAAGAGGGCAGGAATGGACCCCTTATAAAAGAAAAGGAAATTGAATCCAGCCATCAGGGGCAACCAGGATTTTAAATCAACTGAAGTATTTTGTGTGTGTGTAGGAGGCGGTGTGCGTGCGTGAGTCGAGTCCCCTTGATGGGTAGAAAGGTATCCCATTTGCTATTGTGGAATCCCTCTTTGGTGGTACTAACTTGCTCTTTGCACAATTTCTCTCTTTTTGTGCAGGATCCAAACTACTGGATACAGGTGCACCGCTTGGAGCACGGCGATGGAGGGATCCTCGACCTTGATGACATTCTCTGTGATGTGGCAGATGACAAAGACCGAGTGAGTTCACGTCCTGGCAAA
>PVJH01046871.1:0-11632 GCA_004026705.1 Nesogale talazaci
GAATAAACATGATCAAGCAAATATATGATCGTCTCAAATTGGCAGTTTTCAGCCATTCTCAAAAGCAAGAAACTTGAACCCAAATTCAATGACTTTCAAGATCACTAACTTCGAATTTCAATCCTCTGATTCTTCTGACACTATGATGTCTCAGCTTGAAGTTCCAAGGAGTATGTCAAGTTCTGTCATCTTCAATTGGTGTGTTTAAGGTAAATTCGATTTCACTTACAGGGGTTTCCAAATAGAATTTTTCTTTTGAGAACTGTGAAGACTACTACTTGCCTCCCAAGGACATAGCCCAGGTGCCCTATAGCACAAAGCCTGGATGTCAAGGGGCACATGTGCAATTGAAGGGTAAAATTAAAGAGACATCAGACAAGATACAGCATGCAAGTGGTCACTTCTGGGACCTTTGCAACCTCAGGAGCCAGGTCTGCACAGAGAGAGAATCTGTTTCCAACCAAGGCTTATATACTCGGGGATGAAGAGGTGTGTGTAAGTCCCCTAATTACAGATAACCACATAAGATAGCAAAGTGGTTTTTACTCTAACCCTACATTGGAGGAGTGGCCTAAAAACAGTGCCTGGGCAATCTAAGAGGGTTTGACTGTCTTCAGTGTCTCGAGAACAATGTCAGATGTCTGCTCCTATAGTTAAAGCAGCAGGATAGATAGCAATTAACCATATGTTTGTAAGAGGAAGCAGGAAGGTAGTACTATTGTGGGTGAACATAGTGGGGAACAACATTAATTATGAGAATGTGATTGCGACTCACCTCCAACTTACAAGGATGAAGAAATCCAGCCTGCCAGGCTCTGTAGTATATGAGACTAAAGGGTTCATCTGTATACACAGTTCTTCCCATTCTCTGCTCCCCACTCTGAATCACCATAGGTAGAAGAGGAATTTAGTCCAAAATGCATGACTGGCAATATTGCAGGGCAGATTCTACCACTAGAGTCTACATATGAAATGCTAGTAGTTTTCTCCCCCATGTGCAGGCTGTCCCTCCCTTGACTGCCCACTAAGTGACGTTAAATTATTTTCTCATAACTATAACTATACTTGCATAGACTCCTCACAACTATAGTGTCAGGAGTGCTGTCTCCTTGGGAAAGCTGATGATGTTATCAGTATACCCCAGGGGGATGCTTGACATTGGCTACCTTTTTTGTTTCCATGGGATTTTCTTTGTTTTTTGTTTGCTGTAGTTTTGTGGTCGTTGGTGGTGGTGGTGGTGGTATAATTGGTTTCCTGGCATTTTAATTTTTGTCATAATATTACCTCCAGAATGAACATGAGTCGTTCATATCCCATGGACAACCAGTTGGAGCCCGGACTCTCACTTCACTAGAGCCCCAATCCAAGAGAGTTCATTCGGGCACCTGACCCTGCTGGATACCCATCTTCATGAAATGATCACTGAAGACAATGGTGGTATAACAAAGTGTGGCGAAGATTGCACCTGGCTATCAGGGTGTTAAAAGTTGTATTTAAACAAGCAGCCATTTAAATAAGGAGTCACAGACCGTATTTGTCAAACTATAAGGCGCACTTACTCCCTCACCCCCAAAGTGGGGGAAAAACAAGGGTGCATCTTGCCAGGGGAGCCAGCCCCTAACACGGGTCTGGTAGACTCAGTTGTACAGCAATCATTAGTAAAGGTCATAGTAAAGTCATAGAAATATGAGAGATAGAAGAGAACAAAATGAAGGATTCAGACATTTCATGGTAGTACGCTTACTTCCCAGCAGTCAGGTCCATGCACAACTCAAGCAGGATGTCAGGGGAGTCAGAGAAAGGGGCTGAAGAGAGAGGCAGCGGGAGGATCAACTTTATTGCTAATCAAGGTTTCTATTTACTTGGGGGGCCTGATTACAGGTAGCCTCATGTCACAGGAAGGGGCTTTATAATAGGCATAAGCATAACAGGAAGGAGTTGAAGTAGGAGAGAGGCTACCTATGACAAGAAAGGCGGATCCTAGATTCATGAGGGTGGCCTTATCCTTGATCATCCTTGGGTGAGCTTCACCTCCCTGGGCTCCTACCAGGAAGTAGTCTACTACTATCTTTATCAGAAGGAAGTGGGCCCTACTTAGGGTGGGACAGGTTATACAGCCTGCTTGTTCTAGATGGCTGATAACCCTTAAGGAGATTAACTCCTGATCTACATCTGTTAACCCCCAAGTGCATAGACATTTTCCATGGTGTCTTATGGTCTAAAGGGGTGGGAGCTCAGAACATTTGTTTATTATCCCATAGGCCTGCTTACTGTCCGCTGCTGTTTGTATGCTGTAGATTGTTGTGTGTTCAGGGGAAGTCCGGCCTCCTGGAGTCTCCATGTCAGTCAGTTTACATGATCAGCACAGCACACGCCTCCCCTGCATGTGTTTGACACTGACAGATAGACTTGACAGGATTAGAACTTTGAGACAGGTGGCAGCCAGGTAATGTGATGCAGTACAGTGTTCTGACGGACAGGCAAAGAGTCTGCCATGGTAGGAGAGAGACATATAGTCTCTCCTACCATGCAAAGCCCTGCCTGTCAGGTTGGTTTGTGCCCTTTAGTAGTAAAACCAAGTGGTTTGAGTTAAAGTAAATTACGATGCTGATGTATGTCATAATATGTCTCTCATAACAACTGACAGTTTTTTCACTACTCTCTTTTCCTCAGAAAACATCATTTCTGGGCTGAGCCCCGGTGGCGTAGTGGTTGTGCGCAGGACTGCGGCCCACTGGGACGGAGGTTCATTTCCAGCAGTGGAGCTGGGCCTCCTACTCCCACCACCGGAGAGCAGTGATGCCCACCAAAAAAAAAGAAAGAAAGAAAGAAAACATCATTTCTCTAACAGTACAAAATGTCAAAGATGAAAAGATTAGCATATAAAATTCTGTTTAAACTGGAGGTAGTAAAATATGCACAAGAACATGGAAGCAGAGTGGCGGAAAGAGTGGAGAAAACAGGAGGGTCAGCTGCAAAAAAAAATTGATAAAATTAAGCACACTTTTCGTGGGCATGCTGAAAAATGGCCAGAGTTAGAAGCAAACGAAAGAAGAGATCACTGTAATAAGGGCTTCTCAGTTTCTACAAAAAATGATCATCTATTAAGCCCAATGCATCGCTGTAGAAAAAGGCATTAAGGATTTTACTGGCTCACCATCATGATACTACAGATTTATGAGAATCAACCTTGCTGTCGCACCAAAACTAGAACTGCACAAAAAAATGCTACCAGAACATGAATTAAATAAGTGATTGAGGGGCTGAGCCCCGGTGGTGTAGTGTGCAGGACTGCGGCCCACTGGGATGGAGGTTCAATTCCAGCTCCATGGAGCAAAGGCTGGGCTTCCTACTCCCACCACCTGAGGGCAGTGATGCCCCCCCTCCAAAAAAAATAAATAAATAAGTGACTGAGCAACAGAGTTTCATAAATTTTAACACTAGTGATGATAAGTTTTTAGGCTTTCCAGAAAGCTAGAAAAGTGTTTGAACCTCTAAGTCTTTCCTGATTTGTTAATGAAAGTAATGGTGGTTCTTAACACCACTGTTGAGTTTACACTGTGAAATATGATCATATTTTGCATTATTTTAATAGCTATTTTAGTGTAATGGTATTTTTTTCTTGTTTTCCTGCTCTAAAAACAGGATGTGTCTTGTGGTCCAAAAAATACGATAAGTCCACATGAAAAAAGCATGCCTATGAAGGGAGCCAGCCCCTAACAAATAATCATGGATCCAGTAAGAGAAAATGACTTACAGAAAGTCAAATTGGTTGAGGAAACCTGGGATCTGGCTTGATGCCCTCACAGGCCTAATTCCATCTTTTTTATCAGTAGAACAGTTTAGATAAGGATTAAGATAAGCTAAATAAGGATTGAACATGACTCTCTTAAGAATCAAGATTAGTGGGCTGAGCCCCAGTGCCCTAGTGGTTGAGTGTGGGACTGCGGTTCAAATCCAGCAGCAGCAAGGCTGGGTAGCTCCCACGACCACCAGAGGGCAGTGATGCCCCAAAATAAAAAACAAAAAAAAGAGAATTGAGATTAGTTCCTAATTCTACCTAGTTCACACTGATTTCTTCTGCTTATTATTGTTGATGTAAATGATTATTGGGTGGAATGAAAATAGAAAGCATGCACACCCACATGCCTTGATCCATTAAAATTCAAATGTTTAAATGAGTTAGGACACACCTGGAAAGAAAGCTGTGGAAAGATAAGCTCCACCTAGTGCTTTGGAGTACTCAAGATATTTGTATCCAGAGAGGCTTGCCTTAGGGGCCATTGTTGACAAATTGAAGGGAAAAGAAGGAGTTCTTTGGATATTTTAATTTTGAAATAGTTTTTTTCAGACGATAAAAAAAATCTGACAGTGATGCCCCAAAAACCAAAAAAAAAAAAAAAAAAAATCTGAGCTGAGTCCTGGGGGAACAGTGGTTGTGTGCAGGACAGTGACCCACAGGGCTGACAGTTCAAATCCAGCAGCAGCTCTCCAGGAGGAAGACTGGGCTTCCTACTTGCACCAGGGCAGTGACACCACACACAAAAATCTGGAACCATGAAGAAAATTCCTCTGTAGGACTGAATGTTAAAGGGAGCCTGTCGCAGACTCCGATGCTTTCTAGGTGACCACCTGGATCCACTTGTTGAGTGGAAGTGTGAGAAAAGCAGCAACAGAGATGGGTTGCATCTGGCCACTGACTCCTGTGGACCTGATATACAGGAATTAGAGGAGAAAATGAGAATGGATTGACTGGTTTGAGGTTGATGACTTAGCACAGGGGGGTAGGCTTATTGGGAATTGTGATGGGGCCATGGTCTAAAGGCAGGGTGAGCAATGGGCACCTTGGTGAGGCTAAGTGAGCAACCCACATTGATTTGATCAGAATTCGACCAGATGAAGAGAATTTTTTAAGAGATTTTTTTTTTAAATGTGAACTGGTGCACATTGCTGCAGGCTTTATGGATAGCCAGTCCTGATTTGACTTTGCTTATGGATGTAGACTACACAAGGTTCCAACTGGAATGAAGATTCTTCGCATCAAAGTTAGGATTATCTCCTCACAGGACAGGGTTGATGTAAGTGGGCAAAATAGAAATTGAATGCCCAAGGTTGGGGGATAAAGGCATAAAGTGGTTGGCTTCCAAACATTATAGGTGGGGAAATATATTCATGGGGTTATAAGATTAAAGTGTAGGTGTTCACATAAATATTGTTCACTGATAGAATGTTAAATTTAGAGTTAGTGGGGAAAAGAATGTTATATTTAAAGAGGGTGGCACATTTTTAATTGTATTCACTTTAAGTTTGTCCTATTAGGTACAGATATGATTATACTATCGTTTGTTTGAAATTTATATAGGGCTAAAGTTATGTGAAAATGTCAAACTGACAAGGGATGGTCTGTGGCAGTTACATAATCTGGTGTCAATTTGAGGATTCCGTGTGAAGGGTTGGACTCTAGTCTGTCCATCAAGTAGCAACTTGATGAGCTCATTTGGAGGTGCTAAGGAGATAAATGGCTCACTGGAGGCAAGACTCATGCTCACTCCCTGTGAGACATGTCTGTGGAGAATTCACATGGAGAGAGGCCGATGGAGCCAGACCTCTGGAGGTGGAGACCCCTGCCAAGTGGAGACCCCTGCCAGCGCTGAAATATTTACAATGCCACTAGATCCACAAGATTTACACACACTAGTTTGTGATCTTCCTGCATTCAGCATGCTTGCATATCTTCCATGAATCTGAAGAGGACTTAATAGATTGGACATATGGGCTAAGATCGGACTTAGGGACTCGATCTGGACTAGGCTAGGATGTTTTCTCAATATTCAACTGCTTTGTATATAAAGCTTTTTCCTATACACATTTGCGTCTCCCTAGATTTGTTTCTCTAGTCTACTACACTAACACAATTGTTCTGAATCAAAACAGAGGCTCTGGGTGATCAGCTGGGCCAGTTTAAAGTGAAGGCAGAGAGGCCAGCTGAGAAGGTTGTGTACTTAGGTTCTCTTGTAGGACACGGACATCCCAAGACTTGATGTGAAAGTGTTTTAAGAAAATAGGAAATCTCCGTGGTGAGACAGTTGCGCTGAGGAAAGTATTCATCACAGCAGTGGAGGGGCCCATGCTTTGAGGGGAGTTGTTCTACGGGCTGTGCTAAGGCAGCACAATGAGAATGTCATTGGGAAACCTTATCCCACACACCCGACATCCCTGAGATTGCCCCTTCAGGCTTCTCTTTGTTCCCCCAAATCCAAAGGATGTCACACAGACAGATGATTCAACGATGTGAGGAAGGTCCCTCTGCCTGTTTCATGTAGAGAGATTTCAGTAGCTATGGTGGCACGTAAGAAGCCTTGGTGGCACAGTGAAGTGTGGGTTGCAGAATGATTTCTCCCAAGCTGTCTCCCTCAAATATTTAGCTGCTTGCTGTATATGGCAAATGACTATACACTTGACTATACATTGCAAATGACTAATCTCCTGGGTGATCAGCCATCTAGAGCAACCAGACTGCATAGCCTGTCCCACCCTAGGAGGGCCCACTCCTTTCTGATAAGGATAGCAGTAGACTACTTCCTTATAAGAGAAACGAGGTCAAGCCCACCCAAGGGCGATCAAGGTTAAGCTGCCATATTGAGTCTTGTCACATATATACCCCTAGTCCCTTCCATTGGTATTACATGTGTACCCCTAGCTCATCCCCTTCCTGTGACATGTATGCTGATGGTACATCCCCTTCCTTTGAAGTGTGGTTACCTGTAATCATGCACCCAAAGTAAATTTAAACTGTGGTGAGCAATAAACCTATACCCTCAGGCTGGCTCCCTGCTTCCCTTCAGCCAGTTCGCTTCAGTTCCCTCTGACGGACTTTGAGCTCCCTCTGCCCACTCGCTCCAGGATCGCTCCAGAGCTCTCCAGCTTCCTCCCCTCGCTGTGTGTGAACCTGGCTGTTGAGATCATGGTCACCCAGGAGGTGAGCATGCTACCGTGAAACATGTCTGACTCCATTATTTTTATTTCTGATATTTCCTCTGACTTTACTATAATCTTTATCTGTCGGCTGAGCCCCGGTGGCGTAGTGTCTGTGCGCGGGACTGCGGCCCACTGGGATGAAGGTTCAATTCCAACAGCAGCTCCATAGGAGCAAAGGCTGGGCTTCCTACTCCCACCACCACAGGGCAGTGACGCCCGCCCCCCAAAAAAAATCTTTATCTGTCATTGCTGTACAATTGTGCCTACTGGACTCGTAATGGTGTGAATTAAGCACGTTGGCTGCAAACTGAAAATTCTGTGATTGGAATCCACCAGGCTCACAGTGGGTGAAAGACAGGTGAGTGTGCATCTATCTGTAAAAATGTACAACCTCAAAAGCCTCACGGCACAGTTCAACCCTGTCCTGTAGGACTGCTATGAGTGGAATGCACTCAGTGGAAGTGGGTGAACACACACCACTGACAGGCAGGAAGCTCCACTAAATGTCTGCTAGATGAGAATTAGCCGGCCATGCCGCTAATAGAAGGGTTCCTTTGAGAGGAAATCAGGCACTCAGTAGAAGACTATGGGAAGAGACTTTTGCAATAAAGGACCCACAGCTTGAGCACGGCACTAAAGACACAGCATGGACACACATACAGATTAAAGCCCCCCCCCCCCCCCGAGCATGCGCACTGGAATCAGCAACATATATCCCAGACACTTAGCTTATTTGTTTAATTGGGCTATTTATTTTTGCCAAATTTATGGGTGACAGATTTTCATAAATTTTAGAGATTAGTCCCTTGTCCATTGTTTCACATCGCCTGTTTTTCATCCACTAATTGGGTTCTCTTTCTGCTCTTTTGATAAAGTAATTTGATGCACTTACATGTCTTATTTTTGACTCAACTATCCATTTAGTTTCCTACCTTGCGAGTTTCCTTCCTTATGCTTGATAGAAAGCTTATGCCCAGAATAGAGCCCTTCGGTTGGTCCTTATTTATGATCTCTATAAATACGGGATTTATATTTAGTTCTTTGATCCATGCTTAGTTCCGTTTTGTACATTGGGCCAGATGTGAGTCCTGTTGCATTCCTCTGCAGATGCAGATTCAATTTTGTCACTATCATTTGTTGAAGAAACAATCTCCTGCCCCACTTAATATTTAGACCTTTTGTCCAGTTCCGTTGTCTGTGCATGGATTAATTTCTTTCTGAGCGCTCTTTCTGTCCCATTGGTCTATGTAACTATCCTTATACCAACACCAGGCTCATCAGAGTTATGGCAGGGGGATTGTGGGCAAACGAGGAGCTAATAATAATGGATGCAAGAGAGAAAATTATTGTCTTAAGAAAATAAAAGGTATAAAGAAAATGTCTTGGACAAGTGTTTTCAACATTGCCCAAGGAGCTCGAGGTGAGGCATCCTGGAAGCTCGTGGCCCACAGCAGGGCGGTGGGCTTGGTGGTTCCCCCCGTGCTTGGTGTGTGATTGTGGCGATGCTCTGTTCCTCTGAGCCCCTGTGCTCAGACCTGCGCTTGCCTCTGCATTCCTCCAGGACCTCCCTACTCTGGAAGCACATCCACCTGTCCACAAGCCACCACGCTGGCTCCAAGGCTTCCTCTCTCCACTAGACTGGTGAGAGGGTTGTCAGTGTTTTGCTCCTGGACCTGCTTATTTGAGTCCCTGCTCCCTGGCAGCAGCCCTCATGCTTCATGGTCACTGGGGCATTGAACAGGTTGTCACTATGTCCATGGGGATGTTTCCCAGAAAGCTGCCCAGGCGGGCCTCTTGGCACTGTCTGCTGTAACCTTTGCTGGTCTCTGTTATTTCAACTACCACAACATCAGCATCTGCAAAGCTGTGGCCATGCTATCCAAGCTCTTTTTTTTTTAACTTCATACCTTAAAAACTTATTGTACACCTCTTTGCCTCTGCTCCGTTATGCCATTCACCTGTCAATAAAAAGGAAATAAGAGATATGTCCAAAGGTTACACCTGCAGAGAATTATCTGACTAGGAAAAAGGGTGAGAAGAATTGTATTCCTGTAAAAGACTGAGTTCCATTTTCTGGTGAGGTGATAATGGAACTAAGTCCTAACCACTCCCCAAACCCCCAGTGTAACAAAAGGTATATGAGCCCTTGCCTTTTCATTGGATAGTCTAAGTGAGAATTCAGTTTGTTACTATCAGCACATTATGATTACAGGTCTTCTGTGTTTGTTCAGGGAGTGATGGAAAAAGGGCAAGTTTGGTCTTAAGGAAAGATTGGACAGAAAATTAAACTATGCTAAATTGTTGGAAACTCTCCTCTCTGTTCTGTTGAAACCTCTTACTGATCCCTAGGGTAATTTTTTTTTTACCCTAGGGTAATTTTAAAGTTGGAGGATTTTGGTAATCTCACATTATAAATTTATCAATCCCAAGACTAAGCACATGGGAAAATTTTGAATGTAGAGAAGTTTCATTGAGAGAAGAGGTTGCCTTGTAGAGGTATTAAATTCTTACTGAGTCCAAATTAGATGTTAACCTATAAATATTCTTCACAGATCTCTCAACAAATATAAAATTCTAAGGCAACAAACTGCTATTGTCTTACTTTGGGCATCTATTATGAGAACATGTATTTGATGAGAACCAAAAACTTACATACTTTCTAAATAAAGTATATTCTAGTCTTGAAAAAAAATGGCTTGGAAATGATGATGGGAACATATATACAAATATACTTGATATAATTGAAATATGGGGGCTGAGCCCCGGTGGCGTAGTGGTTGTGCGCGGGACTGCGGCCCACTGGGACGGAGGTTCAATTCCAGCAGCGGGGCTGGGCCTCCTACTCCCACCACCGGAGAGCCGTGATGCCCAAAAAACTAAAAAAAAAAAAAAAAAGAAATATGGAATGTTAAAAGCTGCAAGAGCACCCACTAAAAGGTTTAAAAAACAACAAAAAAGTAATTTTGAAGTTAAAAAAGTCATTCCCATTAACATTTGGAAATACTGAATTATATGTGTCAGTGCACTAAATAATTGGGAAGCATACTTGAGAGCAAGGATGTTAGTGAGAAAGAAAGTCACCAGACAAGTCTGGACTGATGAATCACACGTACCAGAAACAGGGAGACTGTGAACCTGAACTTGACAAGTGAGGAAATAATTGGGTCCTAGCCAAAAGGGGCCACTGTTTACATGCTAGCAAACCCGGACAACCACCATTTTTGAAAAAATGGCAGCCCTAAGCAAAGGCCCATGCTTGACAGATAAAAGAGCCTGCCAAGTCTGGGCAAGGTCTCACTACTTTCGACTTTTGGGTAGTATAATCCTGCTGGGGGACTGTCCCCAGTATGTCCTAACTTCCTGCTCAACAAACCTGTTGTGCCACCTCCTCCTGCTTCTTCAGTGACCAGGCATATCTTTAGATTTCAATGCAACTTCACAGTTAGATCTTTTTTATCTTCAAGAAGGGAAATGGTTCCAGGTCCCGTATGTACAGGTTTTATGCTTTTGCAGGAACACCCAGAAATTTACTCAAGCAGTTCCCCAAGTATCCTACATAAGCCCACCCCCAGCCATTCTGATTTATGAAAAGGAAGCTGATCCAGAAAAAAAAAAGTCACCTTCAAAGCTCACTCAGTAGGGCAACTGGTCAGAAAAGGGTAAAATCCCGAAGAGCCCCCAGGTTCCTGAACCATCTTCCATAAACGTGCCTGGGGAATCCACAAATGGAGGGAATACACCTCTCTATACTTTTTATGTGATATGGTCAAAGGCCATGGGTTCATGCTCTGTGTTCAGGAGAAGCAGAAAGAATTTTTTCCCCTAAAGATCAATGTAGTAGGTTCAGAGAAGTTGCTGGTTTTCCATATGGCAAGCACAGTGACTATTATCTACCTAGCCTACCTCGAAAGGAATGGGAGTCTATTCCTACAGTGAAAAGATGGTTGAGGATAAATCACAGTCAATCAACGATGCTCACATAAGAGTGAATTTTGCAAGGGAGGAGGTCTATCAAACATTATTGGAAATGTTCATTTGGGAGGTATTACTTGATACTTAGTAGTATTTAAAAATTTTCTTATAACAATTTAATTTTGTGTACCTCTTATTATTCTTATTGAAATTCCTGCTGAAGTACTATGAAATAATAAGCTACTTTTCAGAATCTTTTATTATACATAAAATAGCCATTAGGGCAGAGAACAGGATGTTGTTATTTAAGTCTCACCATCAGTTACATTCACCAACTGCAAATATTGCTTAGTGAAAACTGTGTTTTGGTTGGAGATGGGTTAATCTTAATTTCTGAATGGTAGAAACAACAATTTGTTCATGAATTCTCCCAGAAACAAAAGATTAGTGTAAAAGAAGAGCAGAGTACAGGATACCTCAGATAAACACTGTGGCACAGTGCAGCATCAAATCCAAAATGATAATAATGTAAGGGAATAATGATCAATGGAAGCAAATTTAGTAGATGATGTATAAGACATTTGTAGATCCTCAAAAAACACCCGCCCATGAGAACTTGAGAATTTCAGAGGGTAAAATTCTTAACTTTTCAGCCGGTAAAAGTAGAAAAGATGGAGCAAAGCAAAACCAATTAGCCAAAACCACTCTCAGCTGAGCCCTGGTGGCACAGTGGTTGTGTGTG
>PVJH01046872.1:0-11595 GCA_004026705.1 Nesogale talazaci
AGTGAGTGTGCAAACATTTATTCAATACTAGTAGCCAAAGAGGACATAGTTCATTCTGCCCATCAAAATCTGTCTCCCTGAGCAACATGTCACAGGGTGCTTTATACACAGTATTGGAGCATATGAAGCATGGGTTAGTCTGGGTTGACAAGAGAAATGAATTCATGGATAAACTTATATGTATATAAGAGAGAGGTTTACATAAGAAAGCAATTGAACATTGGGAAAATATGCCAGCCCAATCCAGATGAAGTTCACAAGTCTGATAAGAGAACATTTATATAACAACAATCTTCCTCTTCAGACTCAGTAAACACATACAATGATGATGAATGCAGCAAGATCACAGGCTAGTGGCTGAAAATTCTTGTAAATCCATTGTAAGAATCTCAGCACTGACAGGGGTCTCCATGTGATTTCTTCAGGTTCAGGGCTCTGGATGCCTCCTGGAGGTCCATGTGGCTTTTCCTCAGACATGTCTCATAGAGAGTAAACAAAGAGAGAAAGTGTATCCTGTCTCCAAAGAGGAACATCAGGATTTCCCGGAGTTCTAAGGAGTATACCATGCCCACACAGGGGCCTCATTGGCTATGATCTGATTGAGAGGCTAGATTCTGTCTCTACATGCTTAAACCTTAAGTTGACAAATATATAACTACCACATGCTCTTAAGCAATTCAACATGAAATAGATAATTTGTTTCCAGGTTTTTCTCTTTGTAGGGGCATATACACATCCCAGCTAAAATTGGTATCGACTTTTTTTCTTCAGCTACAACTGCACTGATTGATGTATTTAAATTCCAAGGAGAAATAGCAATGGTATGTCAACACACCATGTACTCTAACAGAGTTGTATATCTGAAACAGCAGAAAAGGAAAGCACATGAAGCCCAAGTGAGGCCTTGTGACCTGTTACTGCATCAGGAGTAAACACTATGGACACCAAATTAATCAACGTGTAACTTGCACTGCATTAATTTATAATAAAATGTTAAGTGTCCAATAAAACATAAAATCTGTAATAAAATGCAAAATATGGAATCTCACATCCATAATTCTACACATTTACTTATTACTATACTTGTCTAAAACATTTAACCACATCCACTCCCCCTCCCTCCAGAAATTTGCCTTGGGGAATCTTCTGGCTCAGTTCTTACTTGATCTAAGGAAAGTGAATGCCGTTCACTATCCTGTAGGCCCTGTCTTTGCTTCTCAGCCATTGTCATGTTGGCAACTTATTACGCATTTTCTTTTGCTGGATGTATTTTTCAACAAAAAGTATACTCTGTCTTAGAGAGTCTCTGTGAATCGGAATCAACTGATGGTAGTGAGTGTGGTGTTGGTGTTGTCACCAAGAAGACGATGGTTTTAAACTTACCATTTTTCAGTTTCTGAG
This sequence comes from Nesogale talazaci, assembly GCA_004026705.1. Taxonomy (NCBI): domain Eukaryota; kingdom Metazoa; phylum Chordata; class Mammalia; order Afrosoricida; family Tenrecidae; genus Nesogale; species Nesogale talazaci. Next base: position 1,402 of record PVJH01046872.1, read on the forward strand.
AAGACTGGAAACTTCTCTACTTTCTTCCTGAGTTTTCTAATATGCAGAGCACCTCAATGGTTTCCAAGCAAAATCTCAAACTAGTGAAAAATATAACATAATGGACCTGGATCTCTAAGATCTTCATACCTTGTCCGTAAGTAAGGATTTTTCTATGAGATTCTTTTTCCTTGTGATTTTATCTCTCCAGTGTCAAGATTGCAAAAATTGGTTGCTATAAAGGGATTTCTATTACTTGTCATTAGTGATCATTTTCCCTGTTCTCAGTTGTCCAATATTTGGGTTCAGGACTGCTGAATCCCTCATGGAGTCTCACCTATGTTTTGCTGTCGCTGGTGACCCCATATTTATGAAACTGGATCTACCAAAACCTGCAGTAAGATTTGAGCAATTGTTATAATTATCTTAAAGTATCAGAAAACAATGACCCATTTCAATTGAGTTGACTCTCAAGCTCCAGAGGAATGTCCACCAAGCAGTTCTCCCTGCAGTTGAGCACATTAACACTGAGAACACAGCTGTCCATGACCGTGTGAAGGGAACCATGAGAGGACTCAGTGCCATCCCATGCACATACTTCAGGGCATTGATCTATAGTGATAATATGGGTTGTAGGAAGCACAGCGGCACGATTTCTGAGGTCAGGGAAATGCTGGAGGCATGGGAGCAAGGAACTTCCTGTTAGCTTCTAGAGTTTCCATTTCCTTCAATACATATTTCTTCCAAGCAACAAGTCTTCCTTAATGTGCATTGTAAAAACCCACAGATATTGCAATATTCATTCATTTGTAGATTGTATACATACACAAAATTTCATGTGGGCATATATATGTACATATGTGTGTGCTGATTCTATATTGATAATTATGCCATGTAGTGAGTTTTATATCCTTGATGTTTGTATGAGACAGAATGATGATGGAAGCACACCAGAACACACTGTGGGATTCAACTGAAGAGGACCTCGGAGGCTATTGGCTGCAACAAACAGAAGAATCGAGTAGAAGTAAAACTCTGAAATTATTTATCTCAGTTTCTGTCAAAAAAAAACTAGAAAAAAATAGTATGTCATAACATAGTTTAGCAGGGGGAAATAATAAACAAAGGAACTCAAATCAATGAAATGGCAGGGTCAAAGTAAGTAAGCCAGTGGGATGAAAGCTGCTGTTTTGGAAGAGTCAGTCAAGGGATAAGTGTTCAGATTTCCTCACCTTGACAGAAGAAGGAGGACAGAATCCCAGAAAAGAAATGACAGAGAATCTCACTCCACATGCTTTAAGAACATATGTTATGAAGGACTTTATTCCCACTAGTAAAATGTGTGAGAATTCCTTGGAGAGACAAGCAACTGAAAATAACCAACGGTGTTCCCACACAAGAACCCAGTAATGTGCCCTTCATTATCATCATTTGTAGCACCTCCTGACAAGGACAAAGGAGGACACATGTCATTGTGCATGTAATATAAAATTTGAAAACTACTTTTGAAAAATGAGACTATGTAACAAGTAAAGCACTGCTTAATAAAGAATGTGTTGAATAGCTCTGTGTTCCTTTGATAATGCTTGTGTTTATGAGTGTGAGTGAGAACTTGTGCCCGTCTTCTCATCCAAATATCAGGGGACATGCAAATGCAGCTCTCTCCTGATAAACTTCTTGATGTGGGAGATCTCAGAGGACAGTCTCAGTCTCTGGGGTTTCTGCCCAGGAGCTAGTCCACAGGACACATCATGAAATTTGGACCAAGTTTGGCTTTCATTTTGGTCATTTTACATGGTAATTTGTATAGCCCCTGCTGCGTGTCTGTATAACTGAGTGCATTTGTTTGTATGTGTGTCCTCTTATCATGGTGCCTCTGTGTTTGCAGGTGTCCAGTGTGAGGTGAAGCTGGTGGAGTCTGGAGGTGATCTGAGTAAGCCTGCGGGATCTCTGAGACTCTCCTGTGCAGCCTCTGGATTCACCTTCAGTAACCATGGCATGCACTGGCTCCGCCTGACTTACGGGAAGGGCCTGCAGTGAATCGCAGCCATTAGTGGTTCTGGTGGTAGTACATACTACACTGACTCCATGAAGGGCCAATTCGCCATCTCCAGAGACAATTCCAAGAACACACTCTATCTTCAGGTGAACAGGCTGAAAGCGGAGGACACGATCACATATTACTGTGCAACAAACACAGTAAGGAAGAGTCAGTGAGCGCCCAGACACAAACCTCCCCTGCAGAAAGGAGACTGGTCTTCAGGGGGAGCAAGACCCACAGAGCACAGGACCCAGCCCCAGGAGCAGGTGCAGCTGGAGGTTCGAGGATGGTTTCGTATGAGGAACTGTGGATTCTTCTAAATCTCACAATTTCCCTAGGGAATCTCTGTCTTTAATTTAAAAAAAATAATTCTGTGCTTACTCTTGAAACCTGTAAATTCAGGAGTTTTACTGAAACAGGTTAATTCACTCTGTCTGAAAACAGCAAACAGCCTGTCCTGAAGGACAAGAAATGACCTCCAGGCTTCCTTGCATCAGAGTTCCCATGATGTTCAGAGAAATACTCTTCCATGAAACTGTCCTTTCTTGAGTCCCATCTGCGAACACATATACCCATGGATTGTAGCTTATTATTTGGATGCTAATATTTTGTATCTAGCTGTACTTCAGAAGCTTCAGATCATGATGACCAAGAAATGCACTAACTTATCTGTGCAAATTCAGGATTCAGGGAAAACTCTAGGACCAAACAGGGCCACTCATTTCTTCATGTCAGATGTAACTACATCTTCACAATCCCATAGAATATCAGCTCACTGTGTGTGTAATTTCAGCTGGAGGGTTGATATGTGTCCAGTTAATCAACTCACCCTAATTCTGGTGTCCTGGCTACTCATTTATTGTAGGATATCAGCAACATTCCCAGTACCTAGTGACACACACAATAGATCTACCAAAACCGGAAGAGGAGATTGGAGCAATTGTTATTTAGTAACAGAAAACAGGGGCTGAGCCCCAGTGAGGTAAGTGGTTGAGGCGGGACTGTGGCCTGTGGACTAGGCAGTTCAAATCCAGCAGCAGCTCTCAGGAACAATGTTGGGTATCTCCCATGACCACCAGAGGTCAGTGATGCCCCCACCAAAGCAACAACAACAACAAAAAATCAGAAAATAATTACTCAGCTCAATTGAGTTGACTTTCAAGTTCCAGAAGAATGTCCACCAAGCAGTTCTCCCTGCAGCTGAGCACAATGACACTGAGGACAGAGCTGTCCATGACTGTGTGAGGGGAACTGTTAGAGGACTCAGCGTCATCCCACGCACACACTTCCCTGCAATCACGGCATAGGTCTATAGCGATAACGTGGGTTGTAGAAGGCACATGGACAAGACTTCTGGTGCCAGGGAAGTGCTGGAGGCCTGGGTGCAAGGAACTTCCTGTTAGCTTTCAGGGTTTCCATTCCCTCCAAAAAATGTCCTCAAAGCCTGAGCCCCGGTGGCGTAGTGGTTGTGCGCGGGACTGCGGCCCACTGGGATGGAGGTTCGATTCCAGCTCCACGGAGCAAAGGCTGGGCCTCCTACTCCCACCCCCTGAGGGCAGTGATGCCCAAAAAACAAACAAAAAAATGCTTTAGAAATGTTCTCCAAGTAAGCCCTCTTGCATAATGTTTATTGTAAAAACCCGCAGATATTTCAATATTCATTCATTTTTTGGTTTTATGCATACACAGTATTATAAGCATGCATATATACTTGTTACATATACATATATATACTACTTGTATTATTGATAGTTAGGCCATGTCCTTAGTGAGATTTTTATCCTGGAAGGCTGTCTGAGACTGAATGAATATGAGAGCACAGCAGAACACACTGTAGTATTCAACTGAAGAGAAACTTGTGGGCTATTGGTAGCAAGAAATAGCTGAATCATGCAGAAGTAAAACTATGAAATTATTTGCCTCGGTTTCTATTTAAAAGAACCAGAAAAATTAGCATGTCATACTACAGGTTAGTAGGGGGAAATAATAAATAATGGGACTAAAATCAATGAAATGGAAGGAACAAAGTAAGCAAGCCAATTATATGAACACTGTTTTTGGAAGATTAAGGAATCAGGACTCAGATTTCCTGATCTTGACAAAACAAGGAGGACCAGGATCTCCCAGAACAGAAACCAGAGAGAGAATACCATTCCACATGTTTTCTGAACATATGATCAACTTCATACCCAATATTTAAAGAGGTCACTGAAATGAGAGTATTCCTTGGAGAGCCCCCAAAATAAAAATAGCCAACCATGTTCCCACACAAGAAACAGGTAATGCTCTGCTCATTATCATCCTGTGTTTTCACCTCGTGACAAGGACAAGAGAGAACGAATTGTGAACTCTCATACCACAGTTATGGTGCATATAATACAAAGTTTCTGAATTGAAAACTACCTTTAAAAAATCATATTTAAGAAGTAAAGCTAAGATTAATAGAGAATCTGTTTAAGAGCTCTGTGTTCCTTGGAGAGGGTTTGTGTTTCTGACTTGAGGGAGAACTCTGGCCCGTATTTTCATGCACATACCAGGGGCCATGCAAATGGAGCTCTCTGCCTGCTAGTGAGCCCTTCACAACCCCAGATGCAGATCTCCAAGGCCAGGCCCCATCTCTGGTCTCTGCTGTTACTTTTGTGCCCACAAGCTCGTGCACAGAACACATCAGAAATCAATGACCTTGCCACTGGTTTGGGCCATTTCCCATGGTAATTGCTGTGCATCCTGCTGTGTCTCTGTGCAAGCGTGTGTGTCATGGTGAGTGATTTCATTTGCGTGTGTGTTGTCTGATCATGACATCTCTGCGTTTGCAGGTGTCCAGTGTCAGAGGCAGCTGATAGAGTCTGGGGAGATCTAAGAAAGTCTGGGGGTCTCTATGAGCCTCCTTTGAAGACTCTGGATTCACCATCAATAGCCATGGGAGGAATTGGGTCCATCAGGCTCAAAAAGGGTCTGCAGTGCATCTCAGGTGTTAATACTAGTGGTGTTATAGAATACACTGACTCTGTGAAAGGCCGGTTCACCATCCGCAGAGACAACTCCAAGAACACACTCTATCTTCAAATGGACATCCTGAAAGCCAAGGACACTGTTATGTATTACTGTGCAAGAGACATGCAGTGAGGGGAAGTCTCTGAGAGCCCAGACACAAACCCCTCCTGCAGGGAGGAGACTGATCTCCAGGGGGAGCTCAGGACCCACAGCTCACAGGACCCAGACCAAAGAGCAGGTGCAGCTGGAACTTCAAGGATGGTTTTCTCTGTTGATCCGTGGATTCTTCTAAATTTCACAGCTTCCCTAGGGAATCGCTCTGTAATTTAAAAATATTAATTTTGTGCCTATTCATGATATCTGTGAAACCAAAGATTAAATTACAGAAACAAACACTCTTACCCTTCAGGTCAGGAAATGACTGTTGGGGGGTCATTGCATCAGAATTCTAATGGGGCTTTGATGAATAATTTCCATCCAACTCAGGAGAAATGGGGGCTTGGGTAAAGGTATTAAGTGCTACATTATTGGCTGAAAATTTAACACTGTTTTATTCCATCACTTGGTGAGGTTTCCTGGCAATCGTTTGCTCAAAATATAGAATCTTTGATACATACACATAATCAATGCCATACATGTCTAAAAGTCACTAGAGATATCACAAAGCACATTATGACATAGACATGAGTGAAACTGGACAATCACACACAAAATCAATGACAAAAAACGAAACAGAAAACACCTGTCATGGAGGATTCACTCAAATTTGGACACAGTCAGATCACAGGAATTGGGAAATTGCAAATAGCTTCTGACATTCAGCTGCTACATTCTGGATGGAAAGTCACATGGTGTCCTCTGTTTTAACTGCTACAATTAATTAGAATCATAAGAAATCATATTTCCACATATTTAGCTATCAGCTACTTACTCCAGGATACTCATATCTGCCCTTCAGCATTTTTATAGTAAATGGCATGTGCAGTGGCATGTTATTCTGCTGACGAAAATCACACTAGCCTAGCTCTTCAACTCTAGGAGAGAGGACACATCCCAAAGCATGCCCAGATATCAACATTTACTGATAAGGGATGATTATACATAAGTCACAATGGAATTTTTGCTGACCTAGACTTCCATGTTGCAATATTAGAAAGGAAAAGTAAATGTGTTGCATGAGCAAGATAATCAAGGTGTGATGTTTCCATGATCTGGATGTCTTTGTGTCTACATGGTCCCAATATGGCTGCTAGGCTCTGGGAGATTCAAGGCAGACTGGCACCTCTCTGAGACGCTCCTGTCTAACCTGTGGATCCAAACACTAGCAGAAATGACATGAATTCCATCTGCCATGAAATGCCTGCAGTGAGTAACAGTAGCTGGTACTTATGTTGGTGTTATGTCCTTCATACATACTGGGAGTAGCTGATTGACTGTCCCTAGAGATAAAGTCAAGAACATAAAGTCAAGCATCTTCAAATGGACAGACTCAAAGATTACAAACCACTTTCTATTCCTATAATGGAGAAACAGACATGAAATCTGTAAAGTTTGGGCTCCAGAAAGGTTTGGGCTTCAGGGATTGCTCAGGACTTTCAGTCACAGGGCTCAGTCCTGGCAGACAGTGTAGAAAGGGGTTCAGATCAGGCTTCCTGCCAGTGTCTGGGGCTTACTCTCCATCTGACAGTTTCCTTTGGAGCTTCTCTGGATGTGAGGGTTTGTGTAAATCACTGCATCAGAAACTTTGCATTGTCAGGTGAGGAAACAGTCTCCCACATCCAAAGAGCAGACAGAAACATATGGAGCGAGATACACACAGAGGAACGAGGCAAAGATGAGGAATCTTTCAGTTATGAGGCAATTCTGTCCCCAGTAAGGGCAATTGGGAGGTGAGGGTGGCTGGGATTTCCCTAAAGTCTGCTCAGACAAGGATGGACTAACAAGCTCATCAGTGTCTTCAAGCCACAGTTGTGTATCAGAGCTGCCCTGTGTATCTCAAACTGGCGTGTCTTCATCCCCTTGACATCCTCAGACACCATCTGGCAATCAGGACAAAACAGGTGATAGGTTTCAGAGGACACATTTGAGGGCCTGGAGCATTGTGGGATCATGTCTAGAGGCAGGAGAGGCCTTCACTTGAGCAAACTTCCTGTGTACTGTTTACCTTGAAAATTGCCCCCAGCCTCAAACCATTTTAAAATGGCATGTGTCAGAATTATATAGGTTCATATTAATGAAAATAGATGTACCAATTATTTACTTTGCATTCATGTGTAACTCAATAATTAACATAACTTAAATTTCACTTTATTTTTATTTCAGTTTTCAGGCTATGGAGGAAGCTGAGTCTAAAGGAGAGATTGAGTTGCTGGAACAAGTGCTTGCCCCTCAGTCCTAGATGCCTTCCAGGCTTGCAGCCAGATCTGTGACAGCGCCTTCCTGTAAGAAGGGTCACCATCCGTCCTTTAAGATACTCAAACATGGATTCTGGGATGAAACTTTTTTCCCCATGCGATATCTCATAATATCTCAGTCATGATATCAGAAAGACAAAAATAAGCAGTTTTAATTTTATGCTGGAAAGTTTTATACGGTAAAGTTGTACTGTACAATAACACACAGCTGGCATAAACATTTTTTTAATTTTCTTTGGAATCAAACATTCTGTCATTTTCACATTTCAGAATTTTGGAAAAACTTAGTAAGCAGAACATTTGAATCTAGAGATAAATGTGTTGCTTCTTTATAATTCAGCAAACATTTATGAGCTCAGTCAACAAATGAATAGCAAACCTGGTAGGAAAGTTATGTGCACAGAGATAATATCAGCAGATGTGCATTTAATGAAGACTGCACTAATGATTGACATGGGATTAGCTTAGACAATCATGGTATTCACATTCAGAGATGGAGCTGACCTGGACTAGAGTGCAGCCACATCACAGTGTGTCCTCCCGACAACCACCAGTATCTGATGTTATGTGTTGAGTGTGTGCTGGACTGAACAGGTTCACATAATGCCATACCTGTCTGCATGTGGAAACTGAATGACTCCAATCCTGAATTTTAGTGAACTTCTTGAGTACTTTTTGGAAAAGCATTTTGTTATTCTCCTCAGCAAATTCTGACTCAGAAAAGAATAGGTGAGCACCACCTTGTGCCTAGATTTCCACAATGGTAAATTAAAAGTTAATTTAGCGATAAACAGTTCAATCATTCATTAAATGAGTGGTGTCAGCTCTAAGGCTGGAGAAAATGCGTGTAATGGTGGATAAAAATGACAAAAAAATTCAATAGGAATTTAACATTAAAATGCATGTTTACAGATTGTGCTACTGAGTACATGGTCAGTAATATGCAAATGGTTCCAAAATCAAAAAATCTGTGAGTTTGGTTAATAGATTAAAAGCTGAGATCCCTGCAGTTAGCAAGGCATCATGCCTAGAGCACAAATAGAGAGGCAGATTTTCGTTGTAAATGCTCAACTTTCAGGTGAGCCAAAGTCCTTTGGTAAAGAATAGTTCAAACTGTTTATGCTCCTTCCTAAATGTTAAGGACCTAAATGGACCTCATTTAATCCAGGGTGCCTTTGTGCCTCAAACTGGTATATTTTGGTTCAGGATTTGAACTAGTTTTTGGATATTGTTCTTACTTTGCCTTATCAATTAAACAACTCTTTCCCACTCCCTGCTCTGATATATCTCTACATGTGAAGTCATGAAATTTGAGTCACTTTGCACTCTTCTGAACATGCTGTGCCAAACAAAGGGGTCTCTCTTCACAATCTTGCATTTCTAAGAGGCTACAGAGTTAAGACTTTGTCTTTTGTGGGACCAAATTCTCTAGTTGGCACCTTCTTCCCTGAAGCAGGATGGCACTTGAATCACATGACTTACACTGACGTTTTCCTCAGCCATCAGGCACTGGGATGTAGTGACTGAGTTGCGTGTCAGAGAGGTGGGGTTTGTTATGATAATGACCAAGGTGGGGGACCATTAACATGAGTAGGAGATCAATGCCTCCTGGAGGCATCCTGCCAGAGGCCTCGGACACATGTGCATAATGAATTATAGGGACAGAAGTGAAGGACAGCCCCTGGTCCCCGCTTACCACTGCCTGACCTTAGGAGTATGGTCTGAAGTGCCCCCACCCGCACATGAGTCATTTCCTCAAGCATCCATGAGTTTCTGTTGGATGTTGCAACAATTCACAGGACCCAGAAACATGAGAAAATACACTACTAAAGGGAGGAGCTGCTGGAAAATTGCATCGAATGGTTTTTATGGAAGAGGTGGGTATCTGAGCCATCATCACTACAACAACTTGGGACCAGTCTGGTTTTAATTCTTCTAAAGTATATATTTCTCACATCTGATAATTACTAAGGACTTTGAGGGGATTGATTAAGTGGCTTCAGGGTATAAAAAAGAAATCTATTTTGAAAAGTGTGAGGTAATGAAGACACTGTGGGGTGCACCTAATGGCATCAAGGAACACTATACTTCTCATTCTGTGACACACAGGATATGCAGGGGTCTGTTTCAGGGCTTGAGGCGGAGAACACGGGGCTCAGAAATGCTGGGCTGTCCTATGACCATTCATGGCACCCCCTAGGAAGAGTGAGCTCTCATTGCAGACTAACACACAGATGAGTGCAAAAGAAGAACTGTGCTACAATGGCCTGAGAAGAAACAAAGGAGCCTCTACAAGAACAGGGCTCCCTCCTATGCAAATCATTCTTCAGGCACCAGGTTAAAATCCCACCCTTGGGCACTGAAGGCAATCAGTTCTCTTCTGAGAGGGTGTGAGTCCCTTGGGAAAGCAGAGCTGTGCTCTAAAGATGCTACTGCTGTGGGTTCTCCTGTGCCTGGTGACAGTTCCCCAAGGTGAAGGTCTCAGAGATCAGTGTGGAATCTGGGTATGGTTGTGCCTGCAGGAGACTGACAGAGACCAATGATGTCTATTTACAGGGGTCCTGTCCCAGGTGCAGCTTCAGGAGTTGGGTCCAGGGCTGGTGGAACCCTCCCAGAAGCTGTCCCTCACCTGCACGGTCTCTGGTTTCTCCATCACAAGCAGTGGTTATAGCTGGAACTGGATCCGCCAGATCTCAGGGAAGGGGCTACAGTGGATGGGCTATATCGATGCTGGTAGTGGTACATATTATGACCCATCCTTCCAAA
>PVJH01046873.1:0-11613 GCA_004026705.1 Nesogale talazaci
AACTTTCCTGAATTTAAAGAATTGGGTGATGTTGTTATAGCAAAGCTCTCTCCATGCCTATCTACTTATGTGAACAATTGTTCAGTACTTACGATTATAATTTTAAAAGGAAAAAAAATAGAAAATTAAATTGAGGCAGAAACTTTCTCATTTGAACAATTAGAAAGATCCAGGAGCCAATGGAAGTGGGAGTGGGGGTGGTTCCATTCACTGCATTAATATGTGCATGCATTCCTGATATAATTTTATATCTTTATATAAATAATTGTTTATCAAAACATACAAAATATTTTAAAACAATTATTCTTTTGATCAACTAGACACAAATGAAAATAATAATTTCTCAAGCCTAACTAAATGCTTTAACATTAAGAATCCTATATTCGCAGAAAATATTTAATATTTAAAGTTTTAATTTTGTACAGAATGTTGATCTAGAAAAAATGTGACTGAGTAATCAGTATCAAACATTTAGACATTAAAATATAGCACATTATTGTGCATTCTCTGCAGGAAATTAAATGGAGGTGGGAACAAGGGTTGATGTATCATTTTTTAATCATTTTATTAGGGTTCATACAACTCTTATCACAATCCATACATCCATACATTGTATATCAAGCACATTTGTACATTTGTTGCCCTCATCATTCTCAAAATATTTGCTTTCTACTTAAGTTCTTGGTATCAGCGCCTCATTTTCCCCTCCATCCCCGCTTTCCCCACCCTCATAAACCCTTGATAATTTATGAATTATTATTACTTTGTCATATCTTACACCTGTCCAATGTCTCCCTTCACCCACTTTTCTATTATCTGCACACCAGATAGGATTATATGTAGGTCCTTATCATCGGTTCCCCTTTCTACCCCACCTTCTCTCCACGCTCCCAATATCGCCACTCTCCCCACTGGTCCTGAAGGGATCATCTGTCCCGGGTTCCCTGTTTCCAGTTTCTATCTGTACCAGTGTACATCCTCTGGTCTAGCTGGATTTGGAAGGTAGAATTGGGATCATGAAAGTGGTAGGGGCAGGGTGGGGGGAAGAGGAAGCATTTAAGAACTAGAGGAAAGTTCCATGTTTCTTCGTTGCTATACTGTACCCTGATTGACTCATCTCCTTCCTGCGACCCTTCTGAAAGGGAATGTCGCATTACTTACAGATGGACTTTGAGTCCCCAATCTGTACTTCCCCTCATTGATAATGATTTATTTCTTAGTCTTTGATGCCATTTTCCTGATCCCTTCGACATCTCATCACACAGGCTGGTGTGCTTCTTCCATGTGGGTTTTGCTGCTTCTGAGCTAGCTGGCCGCTTGTTTACTATCTTATCCTTCTGGTATTTCAATTCCAATGAATATATATTAAGAGTTAATAAAAAACATTTGACTCTACAGCATTATTTCAAATATGGGGAATACAACTATTATACAACTATTAGCTATTATACAACTATTTAATCTTATGATGAAACATCCTAGCTTTCTGTTTTAAAATATGGGAAGGATAAATAAGTTTTTAAAAACACTTCAGGTCATATGTAAGCAAAAAATGCTGAAGAATAATTCTTAAAACACACACCTTTTCCCTAGGTGCATATTATTACCTCACAGGACCTTCCTGGGGCTTATCTCCTATTTCCTGTGCAAACTTTTCCTTTTCTTCCTGAGAAGAGTTTTTTATAAAAGTCCAAGCACATTCAGACAAATCTAATTTGACTCTAATTATAATTATTAAAATTATTGACATTTTAGCCAATAATTACACTTCTATAAATCCAGTTAAAGGAAATGCAAAGATATCAAATTTGTTCATTGTAATGTTGTATGTATATGACAATTGATACAGAAGGTTTGTTAATTTCTCTGAAATTAGCAATATATAGTTGTTTGTTGAGGGAACAGTATCAGCATTTAACTGTGAACACTTTGCAGTGTCACTCTTACTCTGGGTGACAGTGGAAGCCCAGCATCCATTTTCAGGGTGCACACATGGATTAGCCTCTAGTGAACTTCTGATCATAGTGGAGGGATGTGACTAGCCTTGCTATCAGACAGAGAAAGCATTGTAAAGTCTATTATAGCAGAGGTAGTTAGGTTAAAATGTGATATCTTATCATTTGATCTCCCTTTTGCCTGATTATAAATTTGTTCTAGCTTTTAATATCTTCTGCTTTAGTTTTTTGCCATCATTTTCTTTTATATATATCATTTTATTGGGGACTCATAGAACTCCTAGCATGATCAGTATATACCTCAATTGTATGCATACTACACTTGTACATTTGCTGCCATCATCATTCTCAAAACATCCTCCTTCTACCTATAGTAGAAATATGGTACAAGCTCCCCATATTTCCCCTCCCTTCTCCACTCCCCCTCATCCACGAACCCTTAGCAATTTATAAATTGTCATCATTTTGTCTTTCTGCTTTCTTTTTTATTGAGCATTTTATGTTTTGCTTTGCTATTCTTGCAATGTTTGGAGTTTTTTAAATCTTTTTTTTTTCTGTATATGAACTTCAGAGTAAGTAAATCTATAGCGAGAACAACTGGATTACTATTTGAGGTATGGCAAGGGAAGCTGGGGGAAAATGGAGCACTAAAAATAATGAGTATGGACTGAGCCCCAGTGGCATAAGTGGTAGAGTGCGGGACTGCGGCCCATGGGCTTGGCGGTTCAAATCCAGCAGCTGCTCTCAGGAGCAGTGCTGGGTAGCTCCCACGACCACCAGAGAGCAGTGATGCCTCCCCAAAAAATAAAGAGTATAAGAATGAAGAAAATGTCCTAAAATTGATTATGGTGATGATTGTACAATTCTTCCTGATGTGGTTGAGCTACTGAATTATATAGTAAGTGAAATATATATATATATATATATATATATATATATATACCCTGCTACAAATAAAGTAAATAAATCAAGTGTGTGTGTGTTGAAAACATGAAGAAGAAGAAAGAAAGGAAGGATATACAGGCAAGAAAAAAATAGGCTGCCATGATTATAGGTTAAACCTATAATATATTTATCTTTTCATTAGCTTTTAAATTCTTTGCCATATATACAGTAGTTATATAATCAGAATGCATGACATTAAAAAACATGTTGCATTTGTCAACTTCCGATTGCCGGTTTTGAGCAAAAACCTATTTCACTGTCGACAGGCTACACAAGGTTCCATGAAGCTCCTTCCATTACTCTGCCCCGTGGCCACCATTCTTGCCTCACCCCCCTCCACCCTGAGCCTGTGGACAGTGCCTGCAGGCCAGTGCATCCCTTCTCTCTTTCTGACAAGCAGGGAAGGTCATGCCAGTGTGCCCCTGGAGAGCCCGCTGCCTCTTCTTGGTCCTGAATAATTTAAATGAAGCTGAGGGAAGCTATTCTTGTCCAAGATCTTGATGTTAAAGTTCCAGAGAATAGTAAGTGCAATGAATTACTTTCATTTATCAGTGTTATCATGATTGAATGTTCTCTTTTACTTTATTCATTCATTCAACAAATAGTTTTGAGAGCTTATTAGATACTCAGCCAGTCACTTTGGTGGAGACAAAGAATTATTCACTCATTCATCTGTTTAGTATTTTCTACAGTGTTTACTACTGTAAAGACGATGCTGTTCAAGGCATTGCAGTCAGTGGAGAATGAGACCCATAAATTTCCTGTCCAAAAGGAGGTGACAGTCTGGTAGATGAGTGAAATAAGTAAATAAATATCACTGCAGCTTGCACTATGTGCTATGTAGGATTCTCAGGGTTATTGAACAGGGTCTAGCAGTCAAGGTTGCTGGCACTGGCAAAGCAATCTCAACTCAAGCGACCCCAGGTGAGACGGGATAAGAGCCCCCTTAGGTTGTCTATGCTGTCATCTTACAGGAACGCATCACCAGATCCTTCTCCCACAGAACCGCTGGCGGGGTTCAAGCCAGCAACCTTTGGTGAGCAGCTGGATGCCTGACTGTTGAGCCACAAGGACTCCTTTTTCAGTAGACAAGGTGGTGAGGAGATGGCTGTCTGTGTAGGCAACTCTGCAGTATGACTACAAGAACAAAAAGAAATCAGCCTGGGGAGAGTTGGAGACTAGATCCAGAGAGAATGGCCAACTCAGAAGGGAGACAGGGCAGCATGTGAGAAGTTAGGACAGGTGCATACTCAGGAGACTCTCTGGAGAGGTGGGAAGCCTCTGTTGCTGAGGACAGAATCTAGCACAGATTCTGGATCTGGATCCAGCACAGAATGTGCTGGACTGGATCTAGCACAGAATGTGGGTCCAAGAAGTCTATCACTTAGCATACAGAAATGTACATTAAAAGAGAGCTGATTATGATTTGCATCCAGGATCAACGACACTGTTTTTCTATGAAACCCAGGAAGTAAATATGCTCCCTTGTACAAACCTCTCCATTTCCGCTGCAACTCCCTTCATTTGGGCCGCTAACTGGATGGCTGGTGATGGAATCCAGCCTGAGCAGCTTCCAGAAGATCCTCAAACCCATGGCCATCAAATCGTTCCCTCTCATGATGACCCTCGAGGTCAGTGGTTCTCAACCCTCCTCAAGCCACAGCCCATTCATACAGTTCTTCAAGTGGTGGTGACCCCCATCCATAAAACTATTTTTGTTGCTACTTCATGGCTGTCATTGTGCTACTGTTATGAATTGAATGACCCCTGTGAAAAGGGTTGTTCAACTCCCCAAGGGTCCTGACCCACAGGTTGAGATCTGCTGCTCTAGGACAAAGTAGAAGTGCTCCTGGGGTGTCTGAGACCGTGCACTGTACTAATGCAGACAGCCTCACCATCCTGCCTTGGAGTAGCAGGTGAGCTGGAACCATGGGCCGGGCACTACCTGCACTTCCTCCAAAGATCACAGCTGCTGAAAAGCGCACAGTTCCACCCTGCCCAAATGGGGTCACCAGGATTGGAATCTACTTCCCAGCAGCTAGTCCTGGTAGCACAAAAGAAGCCAACTTCTAAATGTGAAAGGGGCGTGACTGGCTCAATTATGTTTATTCCCAAAAGTAGGCATGGGTCAGGCTGGGCTCCTGGGTGTACCCAACCCTGATATAATGGAACAAGGAATAGAGTTCCAAATGAGAGAGTGGAAAGATCATCTCCAGAAGAAGATCAGGGCTAAGTTTGGGAAAATAAGATGACTTCAAAAATGAAGGGGTGTCCAGGCAGAGGGAACCGTAGGAACTGAGACCCTAAGACAGGAAAGTTTAGTCCTCTCAGAGGAAGCAGTTACTAGTCCAATCTGGCTGGGGATGGGGGAAGTTCCATTTCTTCAGATTCATGCGGTTGTATAAGTCCCCACCGATAGTAGCATGTATTACAACGGGAAAGCAGCTTCTTAAGAAACCTGAGAGGCTGAAAACATTAGTGAACAATATAAGTGCAAGGTCCTTGAGACTTGTTTGGAGGTTCTAGCAGAGGAACGCAGCTACTTGTATGCCCTTGATCAAAGAACAGTCTGTCCTCCTTCAATCGGGCAAGGTCATTCTCTTGCACATAGCGTGCAGTTTTGTAAGGAACACATATGGAGTGGGGGGGGGGGAGGAAGATCTGACCCACATAGCCAGCCAGATCAGCTGAATCAGCCCTGGTGACAGAGGTTGCAGCCAGATCGCCCTCACATCCAAGTGACATGGTCCTGAGAAGTTAAATATGCCACAGGGTTAGATGAATAGTAACAGAAAGGAAACCAATTAGTGACTGTCTAATTGTTCCCCATCTTTCAACAGAAATATTAGCTTTCAGATAAACTGCTTTTAGCTTTTCCAGAAAAAAATTTGTATCGTCTACTCATTGTTGTGTAATATGTTACCTCAAAATTCAGTGACTTAAAACAATGCACTTTATGATCTCACAAGTTCTATGGATCAGGGGTCCAAGCACAGTTCCTCTGGATTCTCCATTTCAAATCCCAGTCTCACAAGCACACAGACAGGGTGTCAGTCAGTCATGGGTTTCACTCACAGCCTTGATCTAGGAAGGATGCACTCCAAGCTCGCCTCCATGACTGCTGGCAGGATCAGTCCACTGAGGTTGGTCTGAGGACCTCAATTCCTCAGCACATGGCTCTCTCTCTCTCTCTCTCTCTCTCTCTCTCTCTCTCTCTCTCTCGTCAGTTGATGTCATCAAATGAAGACTCTTGTAACCTAATCATACAAGTGACATCTTACCACCATGTCTATGTTCTGTTCCTTGTAAGAAAGTCGCTAGTATCCTCATGAGGATTCTACAAGGGCAGAAAACGAGGAGACAGAGATCACGTAGGGACAATTTAGGAGCCACCTGCCACGGGCACTTTTCAAGGATTGTCCCTGCAAGTGTTAAGAAGTAGGAGAAGCCTGCAGGAATATAACCAGCTTTCATCCCACTTGGAATCTAGCCAGGAAGTGGTCTATCCCTCCCCTGGCTTGCTCTTTGCCACTCCATTGCCGCACCTCCCAAAGCCTTGCCATTTGTATCCAAAGCCTGCTTCTTGACGTCAGGGCGACAGGTAGATCGATTAGGGATAAAGAGGTGGTCTCTCCCAAACTCCTACCCTAAATGAAAACCAGCTGGCTCTGCCACAACAAAGGGATTGGAAAGGAGTCCCACAACTAATTAGACAACTATGGGAGACTTTAGAAAAGAGCATGTGAAGACCCAGGCCACTTGGGCCCAGGTGTGAGCCAACCTGGGCACACCCACATTAGGCACCAGCAATACTGTGTTAGATAGGTACGCCTAAGCTTTGTCAACAAGGTCGGCCAGAACCCTCAAACACATCCCTGGCCCTGATTGGGATAGGAGGGGATAAATACCAGACCAAGGGCAAGCCATGGCCTCTTGTAGGTGCTCTCTTGTAGGTCAGAGGGTGGAATGTGCCCTGTGCCCCTCAGGAGGCTCTTTCTGGTGCACTCTCCTGCACTCTCTTGGGAGAGGGGGGATCCCTCCTGGGTGCAGGGTGTGAATGTACCCAAGTGCCCCCCTCAGACCTTCTTGGCTCTGCACTCTGTTTCCAAATCCCACTCCAGTACTCCTTACACTTGGATTTTCGTGCTCCCCTGAAGTAGCCATTATCAGTCACAGATTTTTCCAGGCCCCGGCCATGTGGCCTTTCGAGAGCTAGTGCGTACTTTCTGAGACTGTAACACCTGAAACTTCCTTCATAAAAGTTACCAGCTTGGATTTACAAAAGTGCATCTGCCACATGAATTCTTGAAGCATTGAGAAGAAGAATAGAGGTAAACCACTTCAGAAACCCCACAAGGGCATCTGGGAATATTTATATACAAACTGTTGGGCGGAACTTCCCTGTTGAAATCAGAGGGAGTGTTAGGAAAATTCCCTCACTGCTTTTGGTGATATTTACAGCATCAACTGACGAAAGGAACCACCTTGAAAAGGAAAGCTTAATTCATAAGTGGTGTCTTACACTTTCAAGCTAAAGGACTCCTTGGTTTGATAAAGGGCTTTTCTCCACTCAGGCAGGACCCTTTCTTAACATGCTAGGAAGGCCCTGACGGCAAGCGACTCAGACAGTGCCCAGGCAACTCTGAGATCAGGGTAAGGTTGATGGGTCAAGCTGTCATCCCATGCCATTCGCGGCAAAGAGACATGACGAGGGACACATAGCTGCTCTGATGTGTACACTGTGTGCCATGGACTCGCGTCCGGGCCCAGCAGCCATGATCTTACTGTGACTGCCCGCGCAGCAAGTTGAATGCTATCACCCTCATTTGACAGCGGGTACCTTGTTAAATCAATCAAACCCTCGCTGCCAGACTCTGAGAGTGACCCCAGAAGACAGAGCAGAACTGCCCCCTGAGTTTCTGAGGCTAGCAATTTTACGGGAGCAGAAAACCTGCAGAGGAGCTCGGGATTTTGAACCGCTGACCTCGAGGCTAGCAGCCCACTGACTAACACACTGCACCCACAGGGCTCCTTGGTGCAGGAGTCGCCTGCCCATATTCCCAGCTGTAGCTGTCGAACAGCAGCTCTCTACCTTCCGATTGCCACAACCCTTCATACAGTTCCTCACGTGGTGGTGACTCCCCAACCATAAAATTATTGTTGTTGCTACTTCATCACTGTCGTTTTGCTCCTGGTATGAATCCAGCAGCCCCTGTTCAAAGCTGTTCCACCCCCAAAGGGGTCAGGACCCACAGGTTGAGAACCGCGGCGATAGGTTGTCAGTTGATTCTGCCTCTTAGTGACCCCTTGTAACGGAGAACTGCCTCATGGGATTTTTAAAGCTGGAATCATCAGCGAAGCAGAAGGCCAGGGCTTCCTCCCACAGAAACCCTTGGTTGGCTCAAACTGCCAACCGCATGGTTCACAAGCCAGCACTCACACAGCGACACCAGCATCCTTTCTCCTGCGGCTACAGCGTTGCTGCTGAGTCAATTCCAGCTCAGCGAATCCCTATGGTCAGAGTGGAAGTCTCTTTCATCCCCAAAAGCTTTCCAAAGTACAGGGCAGTTTGTGGGTTCCAACAACTGACCTTTCAGTTAGCAGCTCGGTGCTTTGGCATTATGCCCCCAGGGTTTTTTGTAGTCACAGCTTGTCAGGAGCAAAGCTAGAACTCAAGCACAGTTAGTCTGCTTCCAAAGCCTGCACTCTTACAGAAATCCCTCTTTCTGCTGCCCGGAGTACACACAAACCTATCAGCTGAGGCAAGCTCAGGGAGGGGATGCCTAAATGGAAGCTACTGAAAATAGAAGGAAAAGTTCCAGTGAATAAGTGGGTTATCACTGCCACCATGGTGATGCAGACGCCTATCAGTCCAATAGGACGGGTATGCTTTAGGGTTTTTTGGTAAATTGGCTATAATCTTTTTAGAACACACCTATACTCATTTGTTTACTTGTTTTCTATGACTCTTCACATATGGGACAATGAATGTCTGACTTAAGTAGAACAGAGATCGTGTTGCTTCAAAACTAAACTTACTTCTTATCTGGCCCTGGGCTGATTCCTGACCATCTTTTTGAAAAATAAAGTTCTCTCTACCTCTTCATTTTATTGTGTTAGCATAAAGCTCTGCTAATAAAAATATTCAAAAGTAAATCATGGAGGGGATTTATAAGATTAGAACTTTTTCTTTAAAAATTAAAGACCCAGAGGCTGAGCCCTGGTGGTGTAAGTGGTTGAGTGCAGGACTGCGGCCCGCGGGCTTGGCAGTTCAAATCCAGTGGTGCTCTCACGAGCAGCACTGGGAAGCTCCCACGACCACCAGAGGCAGTGCTGCCCCCCCAAAAAAAAATTTAAAACCCTCCTCATAGCTTGGTCAGGTGTGACTTAGTCTTCAAAGTGACAGCTTTGCTTTTTAACATTTGAAGTGCTAAAAAGGTTAAAGTTTTCTTTGGAAGCAGATCTGCCCAATGCTTTAATTTCTTGGCACCTGCTTCCATGGGCATATGTATTTTTCCAAATAAAATGAAATTATTGACTTCAATATTTTCATATCTATCATATATGTATATGTAGTTGACTAACCCTGATTTTGATTATAATTGACATATATACATAAAGTAAAAACACATCACATGAAGGAGAGTTTAAATAACACATCTCTGAGACTTCTATACCATAAAATTGGTCCAAGATATAGGGTAAGGGGAGGAGGGAGGACCAAACCTAGGGAGGTACACGCTGGGTGCAATACAGTAATAGGAGAAGGATGAGGGGATAGAGGGGATAAGAAGATAAACGGGAGTTCAAAAGTGAAAGGATAACAGAGGGAACGGGGCACTAACCCACATGTGGTGGGGGGGAGTACTTGTCTTGTCTCCACAGAAACTGAAATGGGCGAGCAGTTCCTACCACAAAGCACCCAACCATGAGGACACCGTGGGCACATGGAAGGACGCAAGAAAAATAAGAGCTACAGAGCCAGACGCAACCAGAGTCAGATGGACTCCATCTCTAGTAGTGGGTGTGGCAGAGAACAGGGTGGGGGAGGGGCCAGCATCCCACACCCACAGGGACAAAGACAAGAAGGGAGGAAGAGGAAGAGAGCTGGACCAAGCTCCACGCCGACGCATGATGCTTGACATTCCTCTGGAGATGCAATGTGCCACAGAAAGGGCTAGCAAACAACAATTCCTGGGGGCACAAGAGAGGGGAGCAGAAGGGGATGTGGACAAACACATGGATGAGGGAGGGGGAGCAGCAAATGGTCGGGAATCGATGGAAAGGAGGGTGTGGGAGGTCTGGTGGGGATTAAACAAGGATAATGAAACTGTGAGGAAACACTGAAACGCCAATGAAGGTGGAACATGATGGTGGGACAGGAGGGAGATGGAAGGAAATAGAGGAAAGAGCTGAAGGCAAAGGGCACTTGCAGAGGTCTGAACATAGGTATGTCCATACATTAATACAACTATCTATTATAAGGTGGGAATAAATTTAAGAACATATCTATAGGCCAATACTATGGTGGCAAGTGGACCTTGAGCCCTCTCCCTGGTGCTCCTTCAATGCAAGAACACTTTATTCTATGAATCTGGTATTCCTCGAGGCTCACTGGCCCAACACAATCACTGAAGTAAAATTGGTGCACAAGCAAATGTGGTGAAGAAAGCTGATGGTGCCCAGCCATCAAAGGATATATCTGGGGTGTTAAAAGCCTGAAGATAAACAATAGACCATTTACCTGAGAAGAGACACACCCACACAGAAGAAGCACAACAGCCAGCGTGGCCACATGGTGGTGAAAGGTCTAGGCAGGTCTAGGTGAAAGGTCAAATGGCGGGGGAGGGGTGGGGGGAACATATCACTGTGTGCACACACCCCAAAGGTGCCCACTGAGGACATGTGGGAGCATGAGCAATAGTGGTGAAGAAAGCAGATGGTGCCCAGCTATCAAAACTATAGCATCTGGGGTCTTAAAGGCTTGAGCATAAACAAGCAGCCATCCAGCTCAGGAGCAACAAAACCCACCATAAAAAAAAAAAGCTCAATTGCCTGTGCAAGCATGAAGTGCTGAAACAATCAGGTATCAGACATCAAAGAATAAAAATAAAAATCAATGGACCAATTGACTCTCAATATTGCTGAAGACAAATGGATACAAAGGCAAACAGAGTAAAAGAAATGATGGTGCCCAGCTACCAAATGATTGAATGTCTGGAGTCTCAAAGACTTGAAGATAATCGTGTCGCCATTCAGCGCAAAAACAGCAAAGCCCACATGAAAGAAGTACACCAGCATGTGTGATCAAGAGGGACCAAAGGGAGCAGGTATCGAGCATCAAAGAACAGGAATCACATCATTACGAATGAGTGGGAGAGCAGGGTGGGAACTTAAGGCCCACTGGTGGGTAATTGGTCACCCCTTTACAGGGGAGTCACGGGAGGAGACAGACCAGTCAAGGGGCAGCCAGGCAGTAATGATGCACACATGTTTCCTCTAGTTTCTGAAACTTTCCTTCCCCCCAACCATCATGGTCCCAACTCTACCTTATAAATCCAGATGGACTGGAGAAGGTACACTGGTGGAGAGGGTAGCTGGAGATATGGGGAGACAGGATGGATGAGTCCCTTCAGTTCAGTGGTTAGATTGGGGCTGCTGGAAGGGTAGAGAGAGGGCGGGGTAGAGAGAAGGAACCAACTGCAAGGATATA
>PVJH01046874.1:0-11604 GCA_004026705.1 Nesogale talazaci
AATTGCACTTCCCAGCACTCGGATTAAGGCAGTATTTTCCACAGTGTCAACAGCAGCATATGCCAGCAGACTACACAAACCTCTAAGACAAGAATTCTGACATTTCCTTTTTCCTTATCTAAACTTCTCCAGCTGTCATCATGCCATCTGGGACAAGTCTTCCGTCTTCAGGGCTATTCCACTCTATCAATTCTTTTGTCCTTGCACAATGTCCATTCAGCAGTTTAACAGGGACAAAGGAACCGGCCTCAACATTTGGTTTCAGATACCCCGGATTTATTATGAACTTTAAGTATGCCTGAATTCGTCCTTTTTGCAGATGGAAATTCAGAGATCTGAGTTATGTCATCTGATCTGATGCCAAATTGTGAATGGAAGGCAAGTCCTAACTCTTACTAGCATGTATATTTTCTCTCAGTTTGAGATAGTGCCACATCTCAAAATACTTCTTGCTGGACTGAAACAAAGTGTTTGAGAATGTCTCCTTAAGTTTCTGTGTTGTGCTTCTATATTATGCTCCTGCAGTAAGAGTCAGTGGAGGAGATGGTCGATTTTACCTGTGGAGATCACTGGGATACTGCAGGTACTGACTAGGAAGTAGAAGTCTTTTCCTGTGGAAACTATGATTAAACTGTAAGCACACTTCTGGAAAAGTTGACTACATGAAGCACTTATCAGTTACCATTGAGTTATTTCTGACTCCAGATAATCCCATGAATTCAGAATATTGTGGAGAGCCAGATTCAGAGGCCATTGTTTGCTCTGCAAACAGTCCCTTCCGCCCCAGGGCTTTATCAAAGACCACCAGATGCATAAAGGACACCTATCTCATGCTGGGACACACACAGCCTTTTCCTGTATAGGTTCTTGGCATCTATGTTTAGTTTATATTTTACCTTTTTGTATAAGCCATATAGCTTGCTTTGTTTGTGTTACATTTTAGTTACTATACCTTTGTATTGCTTATAGTGCTTACATATGTGCTTACATACCTTTAGTCCATTAGATTATATTGTAGCTTTGTGATTGGTTGCTTTAAGTTGCCCCCGCTTTGCTCCTGTATACCCCAATTAGCATATTGGACCAAGTTGAGGACTACAGCCCCTTTTGCGCGCGTTTTTTCCTTATCTGGCACTCGGCCAGGATTGGCCCCTGTTGACTCTACCTCATTAGCATAAGCTGTGACTCTTACTTCTGACCATTGGCTTTATATACCCTGAGATTTTCCTCAATAAACGAGGCTTGATCAGAAACCTGTCTTGCCTCCATTCTTCGCGTCCCCTACCCATCTTCGTCTTCCAGGCTCCGGATCCAGAGATCCACGTTTGAATGTCCCGCGGGCCGGGACAGAATATATTATACTCCATAGGGTTTTCAATGCCTGTTTTTTGAATAAGTGATTCCAGGCTGTTCCTTCAAGGCAACCATTGATGCCAAGTGTTGATGAGGCAACACTTGATTGAGGCAAGTGTTGATGCCCAACTTCTCAATAGCTGTGTAGTATGTTAGTCACTTGATCCACCTGGAGAGGAATGGGCACTACCCTGAGAATGAAAGAAGCTAGCCACCCTAAAGCATTACAGCCTTGGAAACCCACAGGGGCAGTTCTCCTTTATCTTACAAGGTTACCATGAGGGAGAATCAACTCCCTCCAGAGCAGGGAGAGTTTTGTTGTTTGTTTGCTTTGACAGATCTTCAAGTGCAGTATTAGAAGCAATTTAGGACTTGGCTTTGGAAATCTTTATCTTATCGTCTGTCTTCAAAGCAGCATCCTCACCTAGTTGAGGCAATGGCACAGGGAATTTGGGGTCCTGAATAGGATGATCTAACCCTGCAATCAGTCTAGAAGATGATATAATCATGACTCGTCTGAGGTTTAGTCATTATTCCATTACTGTTTTATCTTATGCTTGAGGATAACCACGAAATTAAGATCCTATGTTCTTTGTTTAGTCTCAGTCTTTAGAATTTAGTGCATTATTCTTTTCTGACAATGTCTCAATGCTTTTGTCAGAGCATCAAATGGACACGAAAGATCAAAGCAGATTTCATACTTTTGAATTATGGTGCTGGCGAAAAATGTTGAAGATACCAAGAACAAATAACTTTATCTTGACCTGAAGGCTCTTAGAGGAAAAGATGGCAAGACTTCATTTCCCATGCTTCACACATGTTACTAGGGGAGACTGGTCTGTGGCAAAGGATACTGTACTCGATAAAGTAAGAGGGGATGCAAAAAGAGGAGATCCTTGACAAGATGGTTTCACACGGCTGCAACAATGGACTCAAACATAAGAACAATTGAGGGGATCACACAAAACTGGGCAGGGTTTCTTTCTGTTGAATAGTGGGTTTATATGGATCAACAACAATTTGAAGTCATTGAACAATAGCAATATCATTCTCTCAGCTTTTTGAGACTATTATATATCATTGTATGACAGAATGGGGGCATTGGATTTTAAAGAAAATTTCATGTTTACATTTTTTTTTTACAAAAGCAGCTTGTGACCCCAGTTGATTAGACAGTCAAACAAAACCCAAGCCTCTAAGAATACACAGTACACAAAGCAGCTATGTTTGGGTCAACTCAGCTTCATTAGTGTGCCTGGTGAATTTGTCTTTCCATATTTAATAACATTTTATGCAAAGAATGGGAGATAGAATAAGTTCCATTGAAATGATCTCTTTTCATTTTATTGATTGACCTTTATCCATTGCAATTTGATATGGTTATTGAAATATGACCATCACCATATACCAAGATGATATTCAATACAATTATTATAGGATAATGATAAAAACAAATTAAAGTTATGCAAGTTTGAAGTCCCAGTTTACGGAATTTATGGTTGTGAGTAGAAATCCTTTCACAGAGGAGATTGTTATTTTTTCTATTACAGTTAGAAGTACATATACATACATATACATGATATTACAAAGGCAATTGAAAATTTGGACTGGAACAGATGATATTGAGCAGAATGAAAATGAAAATCTCAGGCCATCTCTTGAATTGACACACAATCAGTCAGTAAATAAGAAATTCAGGTGAGTCACATCTGAAAACTCCCTCTCTTTTATTTCTCTATTTATTTCTTATTACCTCTCTCTCACCCTTTTTGGCCACATACACTTACTGCATCTTTTGTATCTTATTGGCTCTTTTCCTTTGGTTGGCACCGAATCTTAAATGGAAGGCTCTTTTTCTCTAAAAAGAAACTGCAGAAATGAAAATTCACGTTCTTAGTGTATGTCACTGAGTACTTCAGGATAATAACTTGAGAATTTTCCCTCTGCTAGCTTATTTACCCAAACCATGACAGTTGCCTTCTGGTCCTTTTAATTTGTGTGATTTTATAGGTTTCAGTGTTTTCATGACTCTGACCTTCCAGACGCAGATCATCAGGAGGGAGTCCAGCCTTCCCCTTCAGCCTCATTAACTTACTGCTTAATTATTGGCATCATTAGGGACTCCTGACTATTTACATGGCTATTGTTGGTAACTGCCTGGGAGTCGATTCTGATACATATGACGTCATAATTGCAGAGAAGAGTTTCTTCCTAGGGATTCTGAGATTATAACATTTATGAAGCAGTTGCGTGGTCTGTGTTCTAAGACACTTTTGAGTGAGTTCAAATCACCAAACTCTAAGGAGGCAGCTGACCCTTTGCACTTCAGTAAGTCCTCCAAGTTCTCACTACCTTCCTATTAATTACAACTATACTAGAAAGGAGTGAAACAAAAATCAATACAACAGAAAATGTTCATCTCATAACGTGAATAATTAACAGGGATATATATTATTACTCATCTTTAAATTTCTCACTCAGAAGAAAAAAACGAGTTGTATTAACTTAGTCAACCAGCACTGAGAGCTTTTCGAATTGCTTAGATTCTGCATTTTGAGTTTACATATTATTTAAAAGCTATTTCCCCTTAGAGTTTATATAACAAATAAAATGTATCCTATGTAACTTATGAAGATACTGTGATTTTTACATTTTAATAATTGTCTTCTATTATTGAGGATCCTTGTCACAATTAGAATACTACACACACACAACCTCATCCCCTCCACAAATGCTATCTCTGCTTCTTGGTGCAAGTCCTTTATAGTCTTTATGAAGTCAAAGCATTTATTTGTTTTCACTCCCTAGCATCCTTGTATTGTATTTGTGTTCCCCATTCATCAATCACACTAGTGTTATACTCATTCACTATTTACATTCTGAGTTTCCTATATTTTTTGTATTTAATTATCACATAGTAATTAGACTAATTAATTACTTACTAATTAATACCCTTAAAATATGATTGGAGCCTTTATTGATATAAAAACAAGATGTGTACCACTTATAAATATGATCATATAGAATATATTTTAATCATTTTATTGGTGGCTCATACAACTCTGATCACAATCCACACATACATCTCTTGGAACACATCACATTTTTTTGTGGCATCACTACCCTGGTGGGAGTAGGAAGTCCAGCCTTGCTCCTGGAGAGCTGCTGCTGGATTTGAACCATCAACCCTGTGGACCACAGTCCTGCACACAACCAGTACACCAACAGGGCTCAGCCCACATTTTTATGGCAGGAGATTTTAAAAATTAGAGCGATAAGTCTACTGACAATGCTCAGATGAAATAGACAATCATATATATATATACACATATATTAGCTATATTATGTATAATTCTAATATGGATGCTAATTGGTTAATCACTTTTGATTGAAATTGGGATCTATCTAAGTAAACTACATTTATATATTTATATATATATATATTCTTTTAAATCATTTTATTGGGGACTCATCCAACTCATCACGATAAATACATACATCAATTGTATGCAGTCCACATTTGCACATTTTTTGCCATCATCATTCTCAAACATCCTCCCTCCACTTACGCTGCTGGTATCAGCTTCCCACATGTCCCCTCCCTTCCTACTCCCTCTCCCCCATGAATTCTTGACATTTATTTTTAATATGTGTTCATGGATAAGCTCAAAAATAATTGGAAATAAATATTACTTATTATTATTATTATTATTATATACTTTTGAAAGCCTTTTTACTTTCTCTCATTACTCACTGATGTAGTATCAATATAGTAGAATTGTCTCAGAGAACTGATGAGGCTGCAGGTTGTTACAAAAGTTAACTATCTCATATTTCTCCCATAGAACATGTAGTGGCTTAAAACAGATGACTTTTTGTTAGCAGCATAATGCTTAACCCTGTGCACCAGTAGGTTTAAATTAGCTCATTTGATTCCACTACACATTCTAACTTCAATCTAATTTCAATCACTTTTGAAAAACATTTCATGAATTCAATGGAAAAAGTACCAACCTTTGGTTCAGTGATGCTATTAATTAGGGACTAGGTGGTTACTGAGTGTTTTATACTTTGTACTTGTTGATAGGTGTTGTCAAGTCAGTGCTAACTCAGAATGATCTTAAAAATGAAAGAATGAATCATTGTCCAGCCTGTCTATGCATAATCATTACTATGTGTGAGACCATTTTTGATACCATTGTGACAACGCATCGCGTGGCAAATCTTCTGCTTTGTTCCTGACCCAGTACTCTACTGATGATCAGGTTCTTTTCCAGTAACTCATTCTTCCTGACAACATGTCTAAGGAACACGACACCAAGTCCCATCAACTTCGCGGTCAAGGAGCATTCTGGACTTCTTTCAAGACAGAATTTTGACAAGCCGTGGGTTAATAAACATTCTTCATCAACCTCACAATTGAGTGGCAACACTTCTAGGTTCTTCCGAACTCTTTGCCCAGCTTCCGCATAATGCACAGCAATGGGAAATACCATTGCTTGCAGAAAGCTTACCTTAGTACTCAAAGCAGCATCCTTCCTCTTGAGCACTTTAAAGAGGCCATGAAAAGCATGGCATTTGATTTCTTGATCGCTGCTTTTATAGGCATTTATCCAAGTTAAATGAAATCTTTGATATTCCTTATTTTCTTTGCTCATCATGATGCTGCTTATGGTTTTGGGTTTGAGGAATTTTGCTTTATTTTTCTTGAGGTGCAATCCATGCTAGAGGCTTTGATGTTCACCAGTAAGCCTTCTGAGTTTACTTAGCTCTCAGCAAGAAAAGTTGTGTAATCTTCATTTCACAAATTGTTAACGAGTCTTCCCAGGCCTCTTCCTCTTTGGGTGGCTTGTTTTTCAGGTTTTTTTTGTTTTTTTGCTGTGTATACACATTGATACGTAGGGGAAAGGATAGAACTTTGCTTCCTACCTTTTCTGGTTTTAAACTACATAGTATAAAGAGTTTCCAATGGTTCAGTTAAGTTTTCTGGAATGCCTATTCTTTGATATGTTACCCCAAATAGGTTGTAGTCCATATAGTCACATGTCTTTGCATACTAACACCAACAATAATTATAGCAAAACAATAAAAAATAAGCATCTTTTTAATTGTTGCTGCTCTTACCCACTGAGGAATCTTGGTGGCATATTGTGCTGAGATCTGATCTGCAAGGTCAGCTACTGGAAGCTGGCAGCTACTCCACAGTCCCAAGACGGGGTTTTCTTCTCCCATGACAAGTTATAGTCTCAGATGCTCTCCCAGAGGGTGGCTATGAGTTCACACTGAGCTTGTTTGGCCATCAACTCTTAACTGTACTCTTATTCAAGATCCATCTGACATCAGAATGATCTCTATCTTTCCACCTCCTTGTCTGAACCTAGCTTCAATTTCTGGAAGCTCACTGATGATGTATCACTAAACATATGTTAATTTGTTTTTGTTTGTTTCTCAATCATTTCTAAAGGACCCTGATGGCATAGGTAGGGGGTTACCACAAGGTCAGCAGTTTGAAACCATCAGCCGTTCTGTCTCAGAAACCCACAGAGGAACTGTGCTTCCCTGTCCTGCGGGGTCCCAAGGAGTTGGAAACAATCCCATGTCAGTGAGATAATTTTTGTTTAATTGAGAACAAATTGCTGCTTGTGTGGGGAATGAATAACATTTCCATTTGTTTAGAACACTTCTCTTCAGAATGGTTCGGAGTTTGTATGGATCTCTTCAAATGAATTGGTCAAGTAGCTGTTGTCCACATGTTATAACATAGACAAGTGAGCATGTCCAGGCTCTCATCGATTTGGAGGAGGATCTCAATTGAAATTCCTTCCAGTTTGGTGGACTGGTAAGTGACAATACCTCAGTGAAGCCTGGACTTCTCCACTTAAGAGAATCACATCTTGATGACATGCCCTCTCCTGAACACTAGGCGGTTTTTGTTGCTGTTAAATATTGACTCTGTGTATTCCTTCCATTTTCTTTTCATATTGCCATTGCCCTTCCATATTTTCCAAGTACAATCTTTCATTATTGCAACTTGACTTAAGTTTTCTTCCATTCTCTCATCTTGAGGAATGCTGAGTGTTTTCTTCACATTTCATTGTGTAACTCCAAAGCATGGCATTGTGCAGTGAAAAATACTTCATTTTGTCTTCTTAAATGATACTTTGTCTTGGTTAGTGCCTTTACTTGACCATCTCTTCCCTTCCTTTTATCTACTGTACCTTCAAGATCCTCTTCTCAGATATAATAGGCCATTTGATCTTTGCATGGTGTTCTAGTGTCATCCAAACTGTTGTGCTCTGTGCTTCGCAGAGTTCATCATGTCAATCTATTCTTGAGAGGGCTCAAAATTCATGTGGGATATACTCAGGGTTACCCTCGGGAGCTCATGGATTTGTTTTATTTAGCTTCAAATGGAACTTGCATGTGAGCAATTTATCTTCTATTCCACAAAAGGATGGATAGTCTCATATTCCCAGTAGTGCTTGAGTCAAGATAAAACTTCAAATTAACCCTTTTTATCAACAATATTTAATTAAGTATATTACTTCATTTTCCATGTACATTTGTTTAACATTGCATTTTAAGCAGTGTATATTCCTATTGATAAAATCATTTTTTCTAATTCCTTATTTTTTCCTCTTGAATAACATTTCATTGATTTAAGGAAAATGTGAAACATTTTGTTAAGTAATCCTAATAGAACAAGGAATAAGCAGTGCTTTATCAAACATGTTTTATCACTCATATTGCTTCATTTAATCCTCAGGAAAAAAATCTCAGTAGGTGGTATTTAAGTATTTTTAAGGTTCGTCACATATTCTTGCTCTCTATGTATAAGCGGTAGAAAATTATGTCAGCATGATGTCAATAGAAAACTATTCCACACACCCTTTTCTTATAGCAGTCAAATGTTCAGAAAGTTTAACCAACTTGCCATGCATTATATAACTAAGAGCAATGTTATTAACAATCAATTTGAAATCCATTCCTCTACACTTTCTTTGCTTCATAAATCTCTCTGTCTTACAGAAGACAACTTGGAGGCTTACTGAGTTACTGGGTTACATGTTGAACTGTTCAAATCCACCAGCTAGTCCATGGAGGAAGGAGGAATCTTGGTGCTCCCAGAAAGATTCACAGGCTCAGATCCTGAAGCAGCAGTTCACTCTGTCCTACAGGATCCTGGTAAGTGAGAATCAACCTGAAGGCAGTGAGGTTTTCTTTTGCTTCCAATATTTGAATATTATTGCCTTTTTATTATTGAGACATTTTCAATTGAGGTTTGGAAACATACTAGCCTTCATCTCGGAATATTTTAACACATCATATATTTTTTTCTAATATTTCACTAATTGTTCAGTTGTAATTACCACACATATTGCTCCCTTCTATTTTATCAAATAATAGCAAATTACACCCCAAATAACTTGATTTATAAAATCCTCTATGAATTTTCAAGAGAGAATGATAAATTGAGCCTAGATCGTATAACTGGAAATAGAAACAGGTGATTAGTTTGCAAGAGTAGCTTAGGGAAATAAAATTAATTAAAATTGGTAAATGATCTAAAATTAAGGTAGAAGTAGGGATGGAAAAATGCCAAGAACAACTTATTAATTAGATTATGGTGTCACCTTAATCTCTTCAATGGTGTTTCTCCCATCGCATACATTATAGTCAATCATTTCAAAGTGATGTTATAGTACCAAGACACACTTTGGCAACATCATTAGTACTGTTGTTGAGTTATTAAGGAAATTCATTTGTTAAAAAGATCAGCACCAAGGTTCTTGTGATGGCACCTCAGAACAATAACATTTGAGAATTCTTGAGGACTTTTTCCATGACATTTTTCATTGTTTATCACATTGACTTAGGACACTACATACATTCAAGAATTTTAAAGTGGAAATAAAATGAGATTGAAACAAATAGACCAAAATGTTTGTACCTGGGATATAAAATATTGACTATAAAATGATACAATACATGGCAATGTAAGTGTAATTAGCTATAGGTATCTTTTTGCAAAAACATTACAAAATCCTGAGGCAAATGTTTTGAAATAATGCAAATACTTGCATTTATAAATTCATGCTATTGATATAATAGATTTCATTAATCATAAATCTACACAATAGATATGATTACTGGAAAATTGTATCATTTTTATCTTTCGGTAAAAACATTAATTACATGGAAGGTATTCTCTGAGTGGATTACAAAAACATAACATTCATTGAGTTTATTTTATTGATATCTATGCTCTTATATTCCTTATCAGTCTTTCTCAATCTGGCAAAACACTTCAGGTTATTAAAGAATTGTATTTTCTTTTGTGCTGGGAACATCTAACACATTGCAGCTGTTTAATCCATGATGAATTTTATCTATGTTAATGCTAGGTTTAGTCCATTAGGGAAAGAAAATTCTAAAACAAATACATCATTGATCATAAATTCACCTATTTTCTTAATTAATGTATGGCAGTCATGTACTTATGTTAATTTTATGATTGAAATATAGGGGTGGAGTCTAGCCTGTTAATCTGGAGGTAGCCATTGAGTAGCCAATGAGGTCTCTATGGGGGCATGGCTTTCTTCTGAGACTTTTGGGAAATCTCGCAATATTTCCCTCATGAAGATGAGAAGCTATCTTCCCCAATTGTTGGGAGTTAGTCTCAGAGACGCTGAATCATGGACAAGACAAGATGGCAGCGTCCGAGAAACTGGAGGAGCCGGTGGAGAGGCCACACAGCTTTGCCCTGATAGAGTCATACCTCTGAAGCTGGGGGGCCACATGGAGACCTCTGCCAGTGAAATGTTGCTTCTGCTGTTGATGGACCCTGAGGCCTGGAAGCAAGGAGCCATGTGGAGACGCCCGCCAGCACCAGGATTCTGTACCCACTGACCTGTGACTTCGTGAGTCGGAAGGACATTTTATAGACTGATTTTGGGCATATGAGTTAATATCAGATTTATGACTTTGAACTGGACTGGGCTCAATGTCCTGTTCCTCTTGTATATAAACCTTTTCCTTATATCTATATGTGTGTCAATGAAATTTGTTCCTCTAGCCTACCCGGGCTAACACAGAATGGGACTCAAAACACATTCACTACCATTGAATTGATTCTGCCTCATAGTGATGCTTTAAGAGATAAGAAAACTGTGCCTGTGAGTTTTTAGATTGGTAAATCTTTACAAGAGCATAAAACCTCATCTTCCTCCCTGGGAAAGACTGGGGGTTTCAAACTGCTGATATGATAGTTAGCAATGAAAATTGTAACCC
This sequence comes from Nesogale talazaci, assembly GCA_004026705.1. Taxonomy (NCBI): domain Eukaryota; kingdom Metazoa; phylum Chordata; class Mammalia; order Afrosoricida; family Tenrecidae; genus Nesogale; species Nesogale talazaci. The sequence continues at coordinate 10,645 of PVJH01046874.1, forward strand.
AATAGAATGGACCAGGAGGTCTAAATAAACTTAGTCTAGTTTTTTGGCTCTTGCCATCTTGTCTTTCAGTGCCTGGCTCGATAGATAAACATCCTTTGCTCACTGTTTAAATTATAATAACATGGGTTTATATTTACTGCAAACTTTTTGTAAAACCAGTCATTTTGCTTGTGTTATATATCATCTCAATAAGCATGATAACAACAAAAATAAAAAACAGTTTTGGCATTTGCTGCCCTGCTATGTTTATTAAACTATTTGACAGCTTCTTGGTCACCATTCTTTGGCCTTGGGGTCCCTTGATGGAATCACTAGGACCCTTTTCAGCCCAACTTGAGAACTATGAGGAGTAGAGACAAGGATATTGATTGAGGTTGAGAGTCAAGCACTTTATCAAATGTGACCAGTGAAGTAAGTGGTCAACTTTGGTCAAGAATTAGAATCTATGTGTCTTAGTATCTTAGTATCTTCTAATTGCTATTGGCCTAAGTATTTGAACATAACTATCCTTTATAGTGTAATTTATAAAATTTTCAAATAAAATGTTTATGTGTATCCATTGCATATGTCAATTAGAATCTAAGACTAGATAATAACTCATTTACAGTTTATGCTTTGAAAAAATAAGAAAGAGTTGCTTTTGTTTTACTTCCTCTTTCATTGCATTCATAATCTTAATTGTTTTATCATTTTATTGGGAGCTCTTACAGATATCATAACATTCTATAGCTCAATCACATCAAGCAATATTGTACAATTGTGACCACACCAGATTCAAAGCTTTTCATTTCTTCTTGAAGTCCTTGATCACAGCTCTTCTTTATCTCCTCCCTCTGAGATCTACCTCTCAGGAGCCCAGATATATATTTTCCACAATAGTATTTTATGTCATATATTACACAGTTCAATTTACCCTTGCACATAACAAATTGCTGTTTGGTCCCATAGAATGGAGTTACA
>PVJH01046875.1:0-11611 GCA_004026705.1 Nesogale talazaci
GCAGCTAGCAAGAGAAAGAGCTGGGATTAAGCAACTAAAATAAAAAAAAACACCATTTTATTGGGGGTTCATACAACTCTTATCACAATACATCCCCACATCCATTGTGTCAAGCACATTTGTACATTTTTTGCCATCATCATTTTCTTTCTACTCAAGCCCTTTGTATCAGCTCACTTCCCCCCTTGCTTCCCCATCCTCCCTCCCTCGTGAACCCTTGATAATTTATAAGCTATTATTATTTTTTCATGTCTTACACTCACTGACTGAATGTCTTCCTTCATCTACTTTTCTGTTGTCTGTCCCCCAGGAGAGGGGTTATATATAGATCATTGTGATCGGTTCCCCTTTTCTCCCTCCACCTTCTTTCCCCTTCCCCTCCTAGTATGGCTACTCTCAATATTGGTCCTGAGGGGTTTACCCGCCCTGAATTCTCTGAGTTTCCAGCTATTATCTGTACCCAGGTACATGCTCTGGTCTAGCCAGATCTGTAAGGTAGAATCGGGATCATGACAGGGGGTGGGGTGGGTGGTGAAAGCATTAAAGAAACAGAGGAAAGAAGCGCTGGGATTTTAACCCTGGCAACTTTACTCAAAGGTGTTCTCTCAAAACCACAGGACAGGGGCAACAGAACTTGACCTGTGCCGGGGCAGAGGTCTATGGGTGCATAAAAGAGCCTTCTGCATCTTCAGCTCTCTTTCACGGTCTCAGACTCTTTTTTGTCTCCCCTTTCATCTGTCACCTTCTTTCCCAAGCCCCATCACCATCTCCACTGCCCTGAATGTAGGTCGAGGTAACTGGTGAGCACTGGGATGGACAGAAGACAGAGAAGCTCAAGAAGACTAGGACACTTTTCTTTCCCTAGGCACTGACACTCCCCCCCAGAGACGGGGAAAATTTTCACCTGTTTTCCATCAAGCTCTGGCCCCCACCCAGAAGGTCCCTTTGCCCATCTTTTATAAGCATCTTAATGGGCAGAGAGCCTCTCACCCATCTCATATCCATACACCAACCACCAGCACCAGGACATGGCCACAGAACCTTCTCTGCTCCCCACCAGCCCCGGTCCCAGCTCCTTGTGGCTTAGGGCCACAAGACCCTGGGAACCCTGGCCAAGACATGCAGGCCAGTAACCAGGAAACAACGTGGTAGCCATTCCCGCAGCAATGGGCTGTCTCAGGACCAGATGTGCCTATGGGGACAGCACCAACACCCCCGCCCAGAACGCACTCTCCACTCTCAGAGGTTGTTTGACAGCCGACAATTTGAGCAAACAGAATGACTCATTCTGGAGACAAAACCAAGGCAGAGAGTCTTTCCGGCCCTCTCCCAAGGGAAGCAAACTAATTTAAGTGGCCTCATCAGAGTGCCCACTTTGGAGCCAGCCCTCACTCCCTGTTCCCTCTGCTCCCCATGAGGAGGCCAGATTAATGGAATTGCCTGCAAATGCCACACTCTCTTCCCCTAACTGACTCTGGCTCCCAAGACAAAGCCGCCTTTCCAGAAAAGAAGGCAAACATCCGCTGGCTCCTCCCCTCCATCAGCCCTGAAACTGAGGAGAGGAAGAGGGGCTGGGGGGTGGGGGAGGGTGAGTCAGCCCCGGACAATGGCAGGAGCCAGTCAGAATCAGATCAGGAAGGAGGGGGGAGAATAGCAACTGGGAGAAGTCATTCCTGCCCTGAAGCGACACAGGGCCCTCCCCTTCCCTGTTATTCCCACTCCATGATGCCCTCTGTGAGACCAATGGCGAGGCTTACCTAGGAGACCTGGATGATGCTCAAGGCTGCCACATGGACACAGAATAGTCATCTCAACACTTTACTCCCCTTCCCTCTCCCCCAGTGATGGACTGAAGGTTCCCCCTAGAAGACATGCTGAAGTCCTGACCCCTGGAACTGCTGACTACAGATGACCTTGCTTAGAAGTAACACTGAATGAAGGGAACAAACATCTGGTCATCCAGCAGGAAGATGGACCCAGTCCCCCCTGAGTGTGCTGCTGCCAGAGGAGAAGAGACACAGGGCAGTCCGGTAAAGATGGAACACCAGGAAGGCCGGGGCTGCCGAAGCCAGCAGGGAGAGACACAGAAGGCTCTTCTCCTGGAGGCTTTGGGAAGAACCCCGTCCTGCTGACACCCTGAATTCAGAGCGATGAGACAGTGCATTTCTATTGTTCACAGTGACTCACGTGGGGGTGTTTTGTTACAAAGGCCCTAGAAGACTAGAAAAGCCTCCCCCACCCCATTCACTCAACGTGTGCTGGCACCAACCATATGCCAGAGATGACGGGCTCTGGGGCGCAGCCCTGGAAGTCCTCCAGACGCAGGCAGTCCCAGAGCAGAGCAGTGTCTATGGCATTGAGAGACAGAAGGACACTAGCATGGGCACCAAAAAGACATGTACAGATTTGACAGCAGATACACAGAGGTCATCGTGTCCAGTGCAGCTGTGGGCCCTGGCTTCAGGCTGGACTAGGGGCACGTCACATGCTGAAATCACAGAGGCGTGCATTGAACCCCATGAAATGCCATGGTAGAACTCCTATATGAAGGAAGAATGATCTAGCTGCATTGAAATGTACCTGTAGCTGTGAACCTGTTTGGAAACAGTGCTTTCTTTCTGTTGTGTCAATAGGGTCATGCCAGAAGAGGGTGGGTCCTAAGTCTAATCCCTTCTGTACCGTGTCTCCTAGACAGAAGCAGACACAGAGAGCCAGTTCCGGAGGAGGAGGCCAGACACCACGTGATGGTGGAGGCAGATGTATCTACCAGCCCAGGAATGCCAAAACTGCTGGCAGCTAGCAGAAGTCACCAGAGACAGACAGAGACCTTCCGCTAGGAGCCGACACCTTGATTTAGGCTTCGAGCCTCCAGATCTGTGAGACAATACATTTCTGTCCTTTGAAACCACCCACTTTAAAGCGGTATTTTGGTACTTTGTTATGGCAGTCCCAGCAATCTAGGACATCAACGAACAGAAATGATGGTCGTATCAAAAATAACCAAATGACGTGCTGTTAAGAAATCCCATTTTGCCAGGGGGTAGATAATACACATAACCCAAGTCCGCTCAGGGATGGCAGTGAAGGGTGAGACGAACAACAATCCATGGCCCTTGAGCCGATTTCTATAAGCTGCACAAAGCTGCCTGAGGACAGGTGTGATATCTGATGAAGGATATCACAGGGGTCACGTCATTGCTAGTACTTTTTTGGGGGAAGGGGGCACCGTGTTCCCAAGTGCCAATTGTTCGATAAAAATGTGTGGGGTCATGGTGAATTCAGGACAGACGATCCCTTCAGGACCAGTGATGAGAGTGGTGATACCAGGAGGGTGGAGTAGAAAGGGGGGCCCGATTGCAGGGATCTACATATGACCTCCTCCTTGGGGTATGGACAACAGGGAAGTGGGTGAAGGGACACATCGGATAGTGTATGATATGATGAAATACTAACAATCTGTAAATTATTAGGGGTTCATCGGTGAGGGGGTGTGGGGAGGGAGGAGAAATAAGGGTAGCTGACACTAGGGGCCTAAGTAGAAGGAAGATGTTTCGAGAATGATGATGGCAACAAATGTGCATGCAATTGATGTATGTATTGATCATGATATGAGTTATATGAGCCCCGAATAAATTTTTTTTAATGTGTGGGGTGTTAGAGGGTTGAGAAAAACTTATCCACTAACTTCACATTTCTGTGAGCTTGGAAAAGACCATGCAATGGAATTGGAGCAGTAGAGGGTCTCTTGGGTCCTGAGATCTCTCAAAGCACCCAGGAGGTCCATTCCAGGAAATCCTCAGAGACCCAGTCTGGAATGTGAAGGCCCCAACACTTAGCTCCAAGTGTCATTTCTAGCTTTGCCTCACAGGACAGTCCTCTGTCATCCGGCCAGGTCATTCCACCCACCATGCGCCCAACAGGCCCTCCTTTTTCTCACCAGCACTCTAAGCACATATCTTGGCCCCTGAATCGTGCTCTGGGTGACCTTATCAGACAGAGCCGAACAGCCCCTGTGAGTTTCTGGGTCTGTAACTCTGTACAGGAGTACAAAGCCTCTTCTTTCTCCCTTCACAGTGACTGGCAGTTTTGAACCGCTAACCTCAGCGCATAACCCCTTTGCCCCCAGGCTCCTAAGACGCATTACCAGTGAGTCCATTCTGATGCACGGCATCCTTGCAGGGCCGGGGAGAGCCACCCTGGTTGGGTTTTCATGACTGTAGCTTTTGACAGGATCAGAAAGCTCAGAGCAGCTGGCGGTTTCAAACTACCGACCTTGTGTGCTAGGGGTGGTCACCGATTTGATGGCTGTGAGGTGTTTTTTTTTTTTTCTCCCTGAGATAGTGTGCCCAATACACAATTTGTAAAACCCATCCCAGGATGGCTGGTGGGTGAAGGAGGAGTCAGTGGATGAATCCCCACCATCCATCCTGCCTTCCCTACCCCATGCTCTGTAGTCGGCACAGAACCCCTGCCATCTATTGTCACATCTCGAACCCTGGGTATCTCTGAAGACACCGCTCGCCCGCCACCCTCCTCCTGCAGGACCCACCCCACTCACCATGAGCACGTGTTCCTCTCCATCCCGAGTGGTGTGTCTGTCCTGCTCACGGGAAGTGAATCAGGTCTTGCATGTCCGGAACATCCCGCGCTGTGACTTAAGTCCCTCTGGGTTGGGGTGTGACAGGGACGTTCTCATCTCTCTGCCCAGCCCCAGCCCCCTCCCCACATACTCTCAGAAGAGAAGAGGAGCTACGGCCGGAGCGCTGGGCAGCACCCAGGAGGAATTCTCCCCGTGTTGATGCTGTCATGGGAGAACCCCAGCCCGCCTTGAGAGACAAGGAGCCTAGACGCACTTCTCCTAACCCCAGCTCTGTTACTCCGTGGCTGGGGCAGCAACTTCTCCCCAGGTCTCCACGGGCACTCTTGGTCTGGTTCTGGGCTCTTCCATGGGAAAACGCCCTCCTCCATAGGGTTCTGCTGGGGCTGACAATCATTGTGCCTTCTCCTGCTGGTCTTCAGGACGGGCAAGTGTCCAGAGCTGGCAAATCAGCAGCAAGCTCCTCCCTCCCACCGAGCTAGACTCCAGGATGGGTACACCACCAAGTCCAAGTCAAGCTGGAGAATTTTATGCTTGAGTTAGCAGAAAAGATGGTTTTTGGCACTGGAGGTCAGTCTGACAGGAAGGTGTCTGACCAGTCTATTGACCGGCTTCATTCCCACACAAATGGAAGGAAGAAACTCTACACCACGGGAGAAAACGAGGCCATGCCTGGGACTCACAGAAGGGGTGGCATGATGTGATGCTTGGGTCCAGCCATGTCTGAAGCCAGTCTCAGTCTCACCCTAGACTTCCAAATTCTGTGCCTCCCAAATGTCCTTTTTTACCTAAGATACTGAGAGTTAGCCTTTTACTGTCCACATAATCCAGCATCCATGTCCTCTCTCTGTACCATGACATGGGATGGGAGATGACTAAGTTTGCTTTCAGAGAATTGGATATTGGGGGTGGGGTCGGGGTGGGGTTGAAAGCCAAACACCTCTGAGAGGCTCCCAGAACATTCTATTTGTTTGGCTCCAATGCCAGGCCTTTCAATGAGATGGCCTTTCAAGGCCCTTGGCAACCTGACACGCTGTGCTTGAACACCTGTAGGTAGGTAACAGACTGAAGGAGGCCACTGCCTAGCATCCCCGCCCAGCAGAGCCACCAGCACCCACCTGCCCTCCAGCTGACATCTTCCTCTCCTCCTGCTTTCCTCTCAGCCACTTTGTGCAAATGGCACCAGAAGTCACGACGCTCTGGAGAGACCCAGGGGGAGTAGAAGAACATCTCCAGCTTACCTCTCTGCGGAGCATGTCTGCGACAGAACCACTCCCCAGGGCCCGGCACCATCTGCTGTTAGCAGTCTCCTTTGCTAATTATTAAACTTCTCTGAACAGTGAGACATCACAGACTCAGGCCAGTGTGTGTGTGGGGGGGGGGGGGGGGGGGTTGAGGAGGCCCTGGCAATTTACTTAGCGGCAGTTGTCATCCCAGCCAGACCATGCATGGATCCATCATTGGCATGGGCTTCGTCTTGTGCTCTGAATCCCCATGAGGCCATTAGTCCTGAAGGGGAAAAGCCACGGGACCCGGGAGCCCGAAGGAAAATCCAGCAGAACCTTGCTGGTTCTGGAGCTGCCTCCGAGCCCCCAAGGATGCCATTCTAGGCTGAGCAAAGAGGGAGCCTAAATTGGAGGGGAGAGCAATCTACTTAGAATGGTCCAGCTCTTTCTAACTTCACCTATAGGTCTTAGCAGCCTGAGAGCCAGTGGCAGGCCCCGCCTTCACCAGCCAGCGCCTGGATGAGAAAGGATGATGACATCCGTGCCCTAGCTCCATAATGACACTTTAGAGAGGAGGGAAGGGGCAGGAGCCAGTGCTCCTTCAGAAGTGTGCTGGGGACCTGACTCTGGTGAGGGGGGTCTCATCACCTCCACGCTTTCGTCCAGCCGTTGCCATTTCATCCTTCCCTCAGCAAGGCTGGGCCAGTCCCACACCGGGTGCTGGGACAGTGAAAGAGACAAGAGGAGGGAGCAGGTCCTTGGTAACAGTATTTTTCATGGAATATGGCTAACCAGTAATGTCAAGTAGACACTCCAATTTGGCCAAAAAGCACAAGGAGGCTTAGAGAAGAAAAGTGACTTGTTAGGGTCAATAGCTGACTGACTGAGGTTTCCCAGACACGCGAGACTCTTTCACAGAGGTAGAAGGATGAGGGGGATGTTTGTGACCAAGGGGAAACTTGATAGTGCTGAGGGCACCATATAGTGGTGCAGGATTTCAGGTGGTTCCAAACCCCAAGACTCTACCCCCACCTTCCCTTTATGCCAATTCTGAACACAGATTGGTGCCTATTGGTTCCTAAGAGCATCTAGACCTCAGGCACCACTACTACAGCCCCCTGGGAAGGTAGTTGGGGATCACCATCATTATTGCTAGTTTCCATCAAGTTCTGAGTATTTCCCTTGCAGGAGACCATTAGTCCTATCTTTCTAGTCTGTCTCCATCTGGAAGCTCTGTTGGAAACCTGCCCTCCCCCCACCCCCCGGATAGATTATGCCCTAACAGCATAGCTCCCAGCGCCATAGAAATACACAAGTCACCAAACTGGTGTTAGGGTCTCTATGTTAGGGTGTTTATGGTCCAGGTAGGATAAAAGGACTTCAGAGTCCCCAGCAGATTCAACCACACACACTAGGCCCTTGTTTAAGTCGTCTACAGCGCCTAGAACAGCAAATGAACATCACCCAGGTCCCCTCCCCTTGTCCACCTCTCATCCCTCACCACTCCTGCTCTCCGCGGAGTCTCGCTTTATCTGCATTCTTGGCCTTAGCTTGGGCTTTTGTTTCTCTTAAGGTGTTGATTTAAGACATCACATCTTTTGGGTACCTGCTCTGAGCTCTTGGATCAGTCCTCTCAAATTGTGAACGGGGGCCAACTGGTGGTCTGGGGAGTGGGTGCAGGTTTGGGAGGCCACCTGCCCCGCCCTCTCTGCGCACCTGATTTCAGCACTGCTCAAGCGGACAGTTCCCGGCACTCTGTTAGTGACCCATAGCAAATGCAGGCTTTGATCTCCTACTTTCTTTACATTTGGGGAATATCACCCAGCCCCTGAGGACGATCCAGCAAGTCAGCGCTAATGCATCTGGGGTTGGGAATCAACAGATATATGAGTAACTTCCCTTTCTTCCAATGGAAGAATTCCAAGGTGCGATCTGCTTGGGTTCTCTGAAGGTTCCCGTGGATACAAATTCTGTTTTCCTACAGCAATAACCAGTTTGTCAGCTCACTGGGTTTTATGCCTCAGTTTCTGCCCTCATTTCATATTCCTCCTGGAGTCACCTTCTAAATCAACTACCTACCTTCCAGGTCTGGTCTCGGGTTCTCCCTTCAGGAGAACCCCATTGAGACAGGTGATCACAGTGGAACAAAAAACGTGTGCGTGCGTGCTCTTTTCCTATAAATTGGATACATGCCTATCAGAATAATATATTAAAATATAAACAGCACACCAGGACCCACGATTCACAGTCACATTGCTTAGAACAAGGCTAAGAAAATGGGTGAGGTATTGAAAGTTTATTTAAAGCAAGACAATGGAAAGTCAATAATAGTACAGATGGCATGCTGATATGGCAAAAAAATGTGACTGTGAAATTTAGGTGGCTCAGGTTTGGGAAACTCTGCCAAAGATGAAATTAAAGCCTCACTGCCAGCAGCCCCAGAGCTCCCTCCCCTTCCTCCTTTTTAAGCCGCCCAGGACACCTGTAAATATTTCTGCCCTTGTCTGCCTCCTCCACAGGCCTCTGGGTCCAGTGAGAGCAGGATCCCTTCCCACCCTGTTCCTTCTGCATCCCAGCATGCAACATGCTGGAAGTACTCAGTAAATAACTCTTAACCAGAATGGAATGGAATCAGACATTATCAGAAAGGTCTCCTGGAAGAGAGGAGACTCTACAGATGAACAAGGTTTTTCAGAGAGCATCCCGAGTAGGGAGACCACGGGCATTCTCCAGAAACAGTGAGCTGTCCTACTTAAAAGGGGCAGGAGTCCTGGGTGGAGAGGAGGTTGAAAGTTGAAACAAGCCTTTGGGGGTCAAGTTAAGGCATCTGGGAGAGTCTAAAACTCACGGAAATAGCCCTAGTGGTCATGATAAGTGTTGGACTACTAACAAATCCACCAAAGTAAGATGAGGCAGACTGCTTCATAACGGTTCGGTCTCAGAAACAGTCAGGTCAGTTTGACCTTATAGAACAGAGTAGAAACAGTCTCAACAGCACTGGTTAAAAAAAAAAAAACAAGAAGCAAGATACCCCCTTTTACACGTCTCGAGCTTTAATTTGTCCCAAGACAAGAGCTCCTGTGATAAGTCCTCGAGGAATTGGTGGCCCCTTCGATTGTAACTTATGATATGAGTCTGCTTTTTTTTTCCTGAAAGATGAGCCCATGATGCTCATCAAATTCTCAAGGAAAGTTATAGTCCTTCAAAGAGTGAAGTTGTTGGTTCTCAAGGAGAATCATTTTGCCAGGGTACCGCTAAGCTTCCCGTGGGTCTTGAACTCTGGAAGGGGAGGGTGGACAGGACCACCGAGAAAACTCAGCCACTATCCAGATATTGCACATGGCTAGACTAAGGACTGGGGCTCAGGAAGTGTGAAACCAACGGTTTCTGTAAGGTATGTACGGGGTTGGTGGAGGGGAAGCTGGGGTGCTGATGCTATCCCAGCCTGGGGCTCAGACCCATCACCCGAGCCTTGTTTTACGGTATTAATGAGGCCTCAATCTTATCTCATTTAAAGAGAACATTTATTATGTCTTAAAGGGAGACCATTAGCATGAGGTCTTAATGGTGTCCGAGGATTCACATTCAGGAAGCTGGTTAAATACATCATGGAACAAAGAAAACTGCTATAAATTCACAGTTGATGGCAGACCAATACACTCACAGTTATAGGTGGGACTACAGAAACGGGGACAGGGCCATGCACATTATGTGAACAGAAGAGCCAACCATTGGTCCAGGGCCTTCCAGCCAAGGCTCTCAGGGCATGACCCATAGAGCACGATTCCTGACCTTGAGACCCCCAGTCGCGCATCCAGGGCACACCCATGCCAGCCCCTAAGAGACTGCAGCCCTCTGGGCCGGCAGGAAAGGGGCAGAGGTAATCCACTTTCCAATACACTCTGCCTCAGGGCAAGATGAGCGGCGTCCTTGGCTAATGATCGGAAGGAATTCAACCACAGCTTAATCTATTTGGGGACTCTGCAATTGGATTTGGGGTTTTCACTGTCCTCCATCGGCTTCTGCAAACGGGGTGCTCAGAATGGAAGCTCTGCTACAGCCAGGAACAGACTTCCACACCATGCTCTCTGTACCAGGCTACTCAATCTTCCAGGAGCCAGGTGAGCCGCTCCAACTCCAGACCGGCCACCCACACTCCCTAAGCTCAAGGACCCTGGCAGAGGGTCTTGGGCCACGAGGACAACGTTAAACAGCTTCCTTCTCTGTCCTAAACACAACCAGCCACATGAGACCAAGGAAGCTTTATTTAGCAGTCAGGGTCTTAGGATATGGGCAGACCCTACCAGCAACAAGTAGGGACAGTCCTTCTTTTTGTACCATCCCGGGAGTGCCAAATCTTCACTATTAATTCACCTCCGAAACCTATGCCTCTTCATCCCTCTGGTTTTAGAATCAGGTAGGCACGGCTCCCAATCCCACCTGGGTCATTGCCCAGCTCTGTGCACATTCCTTCCTTTTCGAAGCCTTCATTTTCTAAATTCTGAAATTGGAGTCACAGTCCTTACCTTACCGGACCTTTATCCAGTAACCCATGCAATCATGCCCACTTGATTCAAATCTGGTCCCATGGAGAGGACATTGAAAAGGTGGTGGGAAGGGCAGGGTGAGAAATATGGGGGTTCACCTGCAAACCCAGTCACTCTCCCACCCTAAACCTGAAGTCTCCCTCTTGGGTTAACTGTTAATCACATTGTAAAAGAATGAGACTGTCAGAACACTTAATTGTGCTCATGAAGAACCTGTACACAAGCCAAAAGGCAGTTGTCAGAAATGAACAAGGGGATGGTGAGGGGTTTAAAAGGAGGGAACGTGTGTGTTAGAATCGTATCCTTCTGCGATACCTATCAGTCGGAGTAAAGAACCCTCGAAGCTGGACTCTATAAAGAAGAATGACACAACAGAAGGGAGAGAAAGCTGCTTGACCACCTGTGACATGCAGATGGCATCATCTTGCTTGCAAAGGGAGGAGGCCTTGAGGCACTTGCTGATGAAGATGGAAGACGGCAGCCTTCGGTATGAAATGCAACTCAATATAAAGAAAACAAAAACCCTCGAAACTACACCAAGAGATCGCGTGGTGATAAGTAGAGGGAAAAAAATGGAAGCTAACAAGAAATCGCGTTTTGCTGGGACCCACATCAGCGCTCCCGGAAGTATCAGTCAAGGAATCATACACGATTGTACTGAGCGGCAGAAGACGTCCTTCATGTGCTGAAGAGCAAAGCTGTCAATGGAGGACAAAGGTGCACCTGACCCGAGTCCTGGGACTTCCAGCACCTCCCAGGCACGCGAGTAAGGAGGCCTGCAGAACTGGTGCATTTGAGTGGCGGCGCCGGCAAAGAATATGGGAAAGTGCCAGGGACTGCCAAGAGAACCAACAACTCTCTCTTGGAGGAAGCCCTGTTTCTTGGAAGCATGCACAGCCAGACTCTCTGCTTCATGTACTTTGGACATGTGATCAGGAGATACCAGGCCCTGGAAAAGGATACCACACTCGGTAAAGTAGCAAAAAGATCAGGAAAAACAAAAAATCCAGGCAGTCGTTGAAGGAGATGGCTGCGGCAGCCCTGGGCTGCTCAAACAGAACCATCATTGTGTGGATCCCTCGAGCCTGGGCAGGAGTTACTTCTGTGGCCCATCGAGTCATGACGCGTTCCAATCAACTCAATGGCTTCTAATCACAACCATAAGGGTCCTGCATTTAAGAGAACGGCTTCCCTCTGCTTCATCCTACACTGGACCAGGAGACTACCCAACGTATGGGTCC
>PVJH01046876.1:0-11606 GCA_004026705.1 Nesogale talazaci
CTCTGAATTTGAACTTTATATTTAAGGAAAAAATGCTTACTGTTCTCTTCTCATTGCCTTTATCCCTATGTGCCGTATATACTCGTGTATGAGCCAAGTTTCTCGGCACATTTGTTATGCAGTTTTTGTGGTAAAATTAGGTGTCTCGGCTGATATTCGGGTCGGCTTACACTTGAGTATAGATGGTACTTAGTTCTTCTAGCTTTCAAGTGACTCATTTGTACGATTTCCATGACTGAAGATTTCACTGTGAATTTTTGTCATTTTTAGCCAGTGCAGAAAAAGCTATGCACCACTTAAAAAAAAAAAAAAGCTATGCACCACCAAAGCTCCCAGTTAGAACCAGTTGCAAACTTCTTTCCTCGGGTAGTTCCTCCTCAGAGGAGAAAACAACCAGTCTCCTTTGCTGGTCGTGCTCCCATGCTGCTAAATGGTATTTTTTGGATCCAAATTCAGATACCACGAGGATAAAACAGCTGATAACAGTGAAGGCTTTCTTCCTTGTCACCTCTGCACTTGAATGTCTATGACAAATGCGACCCACTAAGACACAGACCTGGGAGACAGGTGTGCTAGCCTGTCTTCTCTGATGATTCCTCCTTCAGAGATTTCTGAAGAGTGAAACTGATGCATCAAATACTGTCTGCCTGGTTGTCGAACCAAAAAGGACTTCCTCTTCCTCTGTATACTTCTTTTTTAGCAAAGGAATGGAAGGGACTGGCTTTCTACATGTCATACTCTCAGCAACAAGGAACCCGGCCATGTTGCAGTAAGTGTCTGGAAGAGGTCTAGACGACAAGTTAGAGCAGTGGAGGCAATCAACATCTTCTCTAACTTTTCCTTCCTTTGAGCTGGAATTCCATCTCAGATTTGTCCAATTTCCTTTGCCACTAGCGTAGGAGGACAGAAGTCTTTGAAAGGAGGGGGAGAAAGAAAGAAAAAAGGCATCACATACACTAATGTCATCAAAGAATGTCCTATAACTTAGTGTAAGAGATAGGGGTGACTCATCACGACTCTGAAAGTTATTAAGGAAATGAATAAATCGGTCACACAACTCCAGCTGTGCCACAGCGCACTTCCTTATACAGTGGGTAATTGCTATTCCACTCCTTCTTACATGGAATACAAGACTCAGTCTGGTGTAACAATAACTATAGAGTAGTCTTCAAATCCACCATCATGTGAAGCTATCAAAAGCTGTAACTAGAGGAGGTCCAAAGCACCACAGAACCCAGGAAAGAGTCATTCAAAAAGAAAGCATTGAAAAATGCATCAAATTATCAAATGCAATAAAAAGTACATATAAAATGCAATAGTCATCTATGGAAAAAGCCATAATACTTAAAAATCAAGTCTGTTTTGATGAGGTTTCATGCACTAGCCAGGAGAGTAATACAAACCCTAAATTCAGACTTAAATTTCCTCAGTTTTGTAAGTCTATAAATATTTAACATAAAGAAGAAAAGTATGATTGTAACCTTCGCCATGGTTTTCCAAATGGAGACAATGGTTGTGTTAGTCCAGGTTGACTAGAGAAACAAATTCATAGACACTCATATGGGTATAAGAAGGAGCTTTATATATGATTTTTTTTTTTGGGCATCACTGCCCTCAGGTGGTGGGAGTAGGAGGCCCAGCCTTTGCTCCGTGGAGCTGGAATCGAACCTCCATCCCAGTGGGCTGCGGTCCCGCGCATAACCACTACGCCACCGGGGCTCAGCCCAAGAAGGAGCTTTATATAACGAATAATTGTATATTAAGAAAACATTCCATCCCAGTCCAGATCGAGCCCATAAGTCCGGTTTTAGCTTATATGTCCGATACCAGTCTATACTTCCTCATGAGATTCACACAACACATGCAATGACGCAGAATGAGGGAAGACCACAGACCAGTAGGTGGAAAATTACCCTATTTGTCGGACCATAAAACACACTTTTTTCCCCCAAAGTGGGAGAAAAGTGAGGCTGCATCTTATGGTTCCACAGTGTGGTACCCCAGAACCTTTGCTTGTGATCCCATGTGCTCACTTACTGTCTGCTGCTGACTGCATGCTGTGGATTGCTGTGTGTTCCGCAAAGTCCCACCTCCTGGAGTCTCAGTGTCAGTCAAGTTACATGATCCGCGTAGCACACGCCTCCCCTCATTTATGAATGAAAATGATGATGGTTCTTAACGCCACAGTTGCGTTTACATTGTTAAATATTACTGTATTTTGCTGTATTTTAATATTTTAGTATACTGGTACTACTTGGTTCGGAATATTTTTTTCTTGTTTTCCTGCTCTAAAAACTGGGTTTGTCTTATGGTCAGGTGGGTCTCCCTGTCTGACAAATACAGTACAGCCTAACATCCCTTATGAGCCTGTTTTGTTGCTGTTAGCTGGTGTTGTTGTGTTCTGACCCAGACCAACCCCATGGACAGCACTACAAAACACTGCCTGGTCCTGACCCATCCTCACCAGGGTTGTCTGAGCTCATTGTTGAGGCCAACATGTCGATGATTCTCAGCAAGCCTTCCTCTTTTTCAGGAACCTTTCACTTTTCCAAGCTTGATGTCCTTTTCCAGGAACTGGTCTCTTCTGATAACGTGTCCAAAGTACGCGAGACTCTGTCTAGTCATCCTGTCTTTCAAGAAGCACCCTGGTTGTCCTTCTGAGAAAGATTTGTTTGTTCTTCTGGCAGTGCCTGGTGCTTTCACGATTCTCTGCCAACACAAGAAGAGGCCTGGTGCAGCAAAGTTGCCCAACTCAAAATGGTCCTTGGCTTTCTCGACTTCATCCATGAGCATCAATTGTGTCTCTGCGCAGAATGAAACCTTTGACAATTTCAGCCTCTTCATCATGAGGTCTACTGCTCCAGTTGTGAGGACATGTATTCTCTATATATCAACAGCAAGTTCTTTACTTTAGCAAGCAAAGTTGTGTCCTCTGCACATCGAATATTGTCAACCCTCTTTTCTCCTGATGCCATATTCTTTCTCATGAATATCCAAAAATCAAGCCAAACTCATTGTCATCAAGTTGATGTCAACTTATAGTGGCCAAGGTAGGACTAACAGGACAAGGTAAAACTAACTCCCCCACTGAGTCTCTGCGACTGTAACTATTGACAATAGAAAGCCCTGTCTTTCTTCTTTGGAGCCCAACACCTAACCACTAAGACAAACTCCTAGCCCATCCACATCATTAAGGTCAATTCTCCTCTGAGGAAATAGCTCTTCCTCAGGCAAACTTCAGTGCTTTCCAACCTGATGGGCTCACCTTTTTGCAATCTATTAGACAATGTTCTGTGGATGGAAGTTTCCTCTGGCCAATTTAGAACGATATTCCTGGGTCATTCTTCCTAGTTTGTCTCAGTCTGAAAGTTCTGTGGAAAACTGTTCATCTGATGGTTTTAAATTTTTCAGTGGTATAACTCAGCATCACAGCAACATTCAGGTCATCACATTTATGACAAACTGGCAGAGGATTGATTGCAGGGTGCCTTAAGACCAATGAAATTCTGACTCTGACCCTGGAATTTCTGATACAAAAGAGGCATGGATTTGTTTTTCTGCTTTTTAAAAGCTTCTGTGGTGATTCTAATGTGCATCCACAGTTCAGAATCTGGGCTGAAGTGAGAAACCTAGCTGATTGCAGAAAGAGAAAAGAATGGAATCGAAGACTAAATATTGGCATGGCAATAAGCAGCAACGGAGGTGGACATATCTGATCTCTGACTTCCCTATTCCCAAGTTTCACACGGTCCTCTTTGCTCTTTGTTCTCCTATTCCGACAACTGTTCCTCCTGCAAGAAAGGGCAATGGAGGGCCATATCTGACTTCCTCTGTCTTCCCTGTTGCCAGGAGACGTGCCTCTACAGTCCATCCTTGCCACCATTCCTCTTTTACTATTCTACATCTTTGCTGGCTTGATAATTTGTTGCATCGGCCATACGGACAATCAGAGGGCTTATCAGGGAAGTTGAAAGGTGGAAGTTGAAAGGTTACTACAAGTCAGGATCAACAAACAATAAGGATAGTCATTGTCTCCTCTGCCAGCAGCCAAGTCTCTCTCTGATTCTCAGTCTCTCAACCACTTGGTAGCTAGCTTCTCTTCTGTTCTTAGTCCCTTAGCCACGTGGTTCCTTGGCTTTTACCTCCATGGACCAGGAAGCCAGTCTGCCTGTCACTCTGTCCCACAGTTCCATAGTCTTGGGTCAGATGAAGAGAATGTACCCCATAGTCCCAGTGATGCTCTTCTGAGTCTCCGTGCCACAGTCTCTGTTGCATCTGGTCTTGGTGACCTCTGCCACTTCAGATACAGATCTTGGAAGTGCTCTTAAAGGATACTGTAATTTCTCCCTGTGTCCCATATGACTCTTATATACCAATGGAGGGTGTTGGTGTAGGTGTGGTTGTCTTTTAGCCGCTCATACCCCAAAGAAAAATGTAGACCAGTGTGTCTTAAGTCACACTTTTGGGTAGCGTTTAAAGATGCCTCCAAAGAAACAAAGGCTATGATTTACTTCATGGCCCGTAGTCTTGTGCAGCAGATTTACCTAATACGATGCATTATTTGGACTCTTGATTAATGCTTCTGTGAGCATTGATGGTGGAACTAAGCAAAATGAAATTCTTGACAATTCCAATCTTTTCTCCATTTATCATGATGTTACCTATTGGTTCAGTTGTGAAGATTTTGGCTTTCTTTTTTCTTTTTGATTTTGGCTTTCTTAACATTGAGTTGCAACCCATACTGAGGGCTGCAATCCTTGATACTCGTCATCAAATGCTTCAAGCCCTTCTCACTTTCAGCACACTAGGTTGTGTCATCTGATCCAGCTTTCTTCTTCTTCACATAATTCAGCTTCTCTGACCATTTGCTACAAATACAGATTGAATGAGAATGATGAAAGAATACAACCCTGATGCACACCTGACACACATCATAAGACCTTTTAAAAGTGTTGAAAGGCAAGGATGCTACTTTAAGGACCTGACCCCAGCCAGGGTATTTTCAATGGCCTCATATATATGTGCAAATTGGACATTGAGTGGGGAAGATGCCTTACTCTGGGTAAATTGGTGGCTGTAAAACATTTGTGTAATGAAGAAAAAAACGTTCTAAGCATAATTCTATTGATCTGACACAATCACCACCATCACCCTTACTTTGTCATTCATTCATTTTCATCGAGTGAATTCCTAATCTGTAGCAGCCTCTCTTCTGTTTCAAGGTGAAACAGAAATGAATAGAACAAAAATCTCTGCCCTCAAAGAATTTAGGGCCTAGTGGGGGGAGTAGATACCTTAAAAACAAACAAACACAAAGTGATACAATCATATTTATATGTGCCACAAGTACTACAGAAAATAGAAAACTTAATAGGATATGTTAGGTTATAATAATGAAGAGAGTGGGCTGAGCCCCGGTGGCGTCGTGGTTGTGCGCGGGACTGCAGCCCACTGGGACGGAGGTTCAATTCCAGCAGTGGGGCTGGGCCTCCTACTCCCACCGCCGGAGAGCAGTGATGACTCCCCCCCCCCCCAAAAAAAAAATAATGAAGAGAGCCTTGCCAAAGTGAACATGGCTCAAATTCTAATATTAGCAATAGAGGAATAGAACATGAGAGTGAATCTCATGATTACAGCCATGTGAAAATGAGACCATTGAAGGCTTCCCAGTCAAGGAAATGCTTACAACTGGCTGTTGGAGAATGGGCCAGACAAATAAGACCAGAAAAAATGTCAGAGAAGGAAAGGAGTTCCAAACGGGAAGAAGGGAAATAAAACAGATTCTGTAACCTGTCTGCCACCTTGGTCATTTTGGTGTGACTAGAGTATGGAATTCCCATGGGGAGCAACCAGGCAGAAAACTAGAAAGACAGGTAGGTGATAACATAATTTAAAAAAATTAATAAATAGTAATAAAGAAAATTACATAGGCTGCAGTAAAGAATACGCGCTTTGTTCAGTCATGTCTGAGTAGCCACTGAAGAATTTTAACGCAGATTTGGTGTTAAAAATATAACCTTGGCAGCTGAACTGAAAGGAGTTGAAATGGAAAGCAGGAAGACTCGTTTGAAACTTTGGCAATAGCCGAGGAGAGGCATACTGGCGACGAATCTTGAAAGTACAATGGACTGCCAGAACAAGCATCTGTTTGGGAAGACGTACAGTTAAAATGCTCCCTCGAAGTGAGACTGTCAAGCCTGGGCATGTTATCTGGAGAGATCAGTTCTTGGAAAAGGTCACCTCCTTCCTAGTGAAGAAGGGTCCGTGCAAAGGTTGTCAAGAGATGCATTGACGCAGTGGCTACAAGTAGAGGCTCAAGCATTAAGCTCTGAGGATGGTGTCAGATGGGACAGTGCTGTTTTCTGTGAGGTGTAAAGGGTCGTTATACGTTGGAGCTCACTCATTGGTACCTCAAAACCACCACAACAGGAAGGCAATTGTGCAAAGCTTGAGCGAAGGCAATGGTAGAAAGATGAATAGATAGGAAAGGAATAGGTGAGTGGAGGAGAGGGGATGAGTTCGAAGCACTATTTAGGAAATAGTGTAGACTTGGAAATAACATAGAACCACTGCCATACAGTCAATTCTGACTCACAGACACCCAGATGGATCTTCCAAGGCTGTAAATCTTCCTGGGAGCACATGGCCTCATGCTTCTCTTTCAGAGAAGCTGGGTTTGAACTGGTGGCCTTCCAGTTAGCAGTACAACACTTACCCAGTAAGGCCCAAGTGTGGGTTTTAGAATAGGAATGGAGAACAAGGATGACTCCCAGATTTCTGGTGGAAATAACTGGGTGATGAGTCAGTCATAGACTTCTTGTCAATGCATGCTGGAGGCCTGGGTTTGATTCCCAGACAATGCACCTCAAGTGTAGCCACCACTCATTTCATGGCAGATAACATCATGCTAGTTCTTATTTCTGATCTCATTTCTATCCGTAACAGTGGATGTCAGAGGAAGAAATTAAAAGACCAGTAGATGATCCAAAGTTTGAGTATGTGTTCCAAAGCTCAGGAGAGAGGTGTCAGTTGGAGATGAAGATTTACTAGTCTTCATTGCATGTGTGATTCTTGGGTCCATAAGAGTGGATGAGATTGGGTTGGGAAGATGTGTAAGTTTCACGTATATGTTTTGCTTTTGTGTCATTTTTGTTATAACTTGTCATTAGTCAATTATCATAATGGTATTTATGCAGTTTTCTTTCCCTTCATGTTATACCCCAAAGGGTTTGGTTTGGTTTTCTTGTTGCAAAACTGTCTTTTTTGATTTTTTTTGGTTTTGGTTTTGGTTTTTTTGGCATCACTGCTCTCTGGTGGGAGTAGGAGGCCCAGCCCCACTGCTGGAATTGAACCTCCGTCCCAGTGGGCCGCAGTCCCGCGCACAACCACTACGCCACCGGGGCTCAGCCCTGCAAAACTGTCTTAATGATGGCTGTATACAACTCTATCAAAAGGTCATGACATAATTAGAATTGACTTTAACTCTGGGATAATTAAATCTATTCATGTGTCCCTTGCTCCTCCCCAATATTTGTAACTTTTTCTTACAAAATATCCTCAGAAATGAGAATACACTTGTTTTATATTGTCAATGAGTGAAACATTAATATGTGTATATTTATATAGAGATAAATATATCTTCACATAATTTTCTAAATAGTTGTACCAATTCATCCTTACTGATAACAGTGAGAGAATACAGCTTAAGGAGACATTTGATGTAATTTGTCAATTTATGATATTTTACTATTATATAGTAACAAAAATAATAATTATATATTATGACATATATTTGCTTTTCATTGCATGCATACAGAGGCCTCATTGGCTATTACCTGATTGACATGGTAGACTCCACTACAGAAACCATGGTGGAAGGGAAACAGCAGTCAGTGTAAGATATGAAAATAATAATTTATAATTTATCAAGGTGTCACAAGGAGTGGGGGAGAGGAAAAGGAAGAATTGATATTAAGGGCTTAATAGAAAGTATATATTTAGAAAATAATGATGGCAACACATGTACAAATATGCTTGATACAATTGATGTATGAATGGTTAAAAGACTTGTAAGAGCCCTTAACTTAAAAAAAGTGACAGTCTCAGAAAGTCACAGGGCAGTGCTACACAATCCCAGAGGGTCCGGATGAGTCAGAATGAACTCAATGACAGTGCATTTGGTTTGGTTTGAGTTCATCTGGAATATATTTTTGTTTGGTGTGAAGTAGAAGTCAAGATGTAATTTTCACCCTACTGTGTGTATTCATTTATGGAGCTTTGGTGATGCTGTCTTTGGTGTTGGACTACTAACCGCGAGGTGGGTGGTTCAAACCCTCGGCTGCTCAGTGGGAGAAGGAGCGGCTATTTGCTCACATAAAGATTCACAGCCTTGGAAATCCTGTATCGGGTCACTGTGAGGAGGACTCTACTCCATGGCAGTGTGTTTTCCTTACCTTCATTTGGATCAGCCTCACTTAGTGAAAAGATGATTCTTTCTCCCACTGCACTATTTATATTTCATATTTTTTATCCAGCTTAACAGATGGGAGACGGTACCTACCTCCTGGTTAAATGTTAATTTCTTGATTATTTGGGCAGTTTAACATTCTTCCACTGGGCTCTTAAGGCTGGATAAACTCTGCCGTAATTACCAAGGAAATCTTAAATCTCAGAGGCTTAAAACCACTGTGCCTGTGGGCCAACTTATAGAGCAGCTACTCTGTTTGTGACAGCTGGGCGACCCAAACCCCTCCCCTCTGTGACTTTGTACCAATATGTGATCTCAATAGGTTCTGCCAGCAGACAACAAAGAAAGAGAGTGTGATAGTGGCACTTAAATGCTTTGCCTAGATGATTCACACTACTTTTGTTCGTATTCCATTGTCTATAACCCCAAATGGCTCCATCTAACTGCAAGAAGACTGGGCTGTATACTCTTCCCATGGTCCCAGAGAGGAGAGGAAACCAGATACCAGACAGATAGCTGGTTTATCTAATTTCTTGAAGAATCAATTGTGTTTTCCTTTAAAAATAATAAAAATGCTCAGTGTATTGCCACTTACCTTTTTGACTAGCTAATATTTATGTTTCTACCAGCTAACTGTTAGCTTGTTGTGCTATGGAGGTTGTACGTTTCTGTGATGCTGGAAACTATGCCACCAGTAGTTTAGGTACCAGTAAGGTCACTTATGGTGAACCAGTTTTCATAGGTCCTCCAGATAAAGTGAAGAAGAAAGGCCTGGTGATCTGCTTCTGAAATAAGCCATAAAGCCTCATGGGCCATAAGAACATTCTTCACCTCACACAATTTGTTCACATCCTCAGAAGAGGCCAATCTATCTCTAGAAGAGGACAGGATGCTTGGTGAAGCATATGGTCTATCAGGGGAGGAGGGACTATTGGTAAGATGGACAGAGCTGCCACACAATGGACTTGTCTGTGCAGGTCATTGTGAAGACGAAGCAGGGTCAAGCAATTTTCATTCCGTCTAATTTAAGGCCATCACGACTCAGTCTACTTGATGAAAGTTAGCTCTCGCTATATATTTTATAGTAAATCGGAATAGCCTTTAATTTTTTGCCTTCAATTTTATTTTCATCTAAATCTTAATAGCTTTACTTTATTGCAAGTGCCTTCTGTATTTTCACCTCTCCTTTTCTTGTATTTTTGGGGGTGTTTATTTAGGTATCTTTTTTGTAAGTGGCAAGTTATTTGACTTTAGTTTTCAATACAATCCGAGTGGCTTTTTTCCCTTTCTATTAATAGGAATGTACACATTTCCACTTCTCATGTTTAGTCTCAGTGCCACATTTTCATGCCTTTCTTTTCATGTGTGCATGCTGTTCCTTTTCAGCTTTCTTATTTGCATTATGGGCTTGGTTCTGTTTACTTTTATCTTCCACTGTGATTTTTGAAGGTGGTCCTTCCTCTGATTCTGCTAGGAAACTCCTGAGTGCTTTCCAAAAATATTCTTCTTTTGTGTGTGTGTGGGGGGGCAATCACTGCTCTCTGGTGGTGGGAGTAGGAGGCCCAGCCCCACTGCTGGAATTGCACCTCCATCCCAGTGGGC
The DNA here is from genome assembly GCA_004026705.1 of Nesogale talazaci. Classification (NCBI taxonomy): domain Eukaryota; kingdom Metazoa; phylum Chordata; class Mammalia; order Afrosoricida; family Tenrecidae; genus Nesogale; species Nesogale talazaci. Next base: position 10,070 of record PVJH01046876.1, read on the forward strand.
CGCAGTCCCGCACACAACCACTACGCCACCAGGGTTCAGCCCCCCAAAAAATATTCTTTAAGCGTGTGCTGCCTTAATTATACCAGTAACAATCTAAACAATAACTTTTGACTCTGTAAGAGGAAGCGTGATTTTTTTTTCTTCCTTCTGTCCTTGTTAACCCTTCCCTTTGTGGGGGAGAAGGGGACAGGGGAGCCATATCTGATCTTGCTTCACTGCAGAAGGGAGAAGGCAAATCCAATTCTACACCAACCCAAGGTCAATTGCCACAAGGCAGAGAGGTCAGACATGCCTCCACTCTCCAGATTTTTTCCCCACCCCCACCCCATTTTTTTGGGAGCTCTTACAGATTTTATAGCAATCCATAGTTCAAGCATGATGAAACACCATCCAATATATCTGTCCCCCTACCATTCTGTTATTCATTCCGCTTGAGTGAGGTTATAGAGTCATCGTTGATCATTCCCTCTTCCCCCCTTACCACCTCCCCACTTTCTTTCTGCACCCTCAGGGAATCATTACTCCTGCTACTATTTCTTTCTTTCTTTTTTTTTTAGGCATCACTGCCTTCAGGTGATGGGAGTAGGAGGCCCAGCCTTTGCTCCTGTGAGCTGGAATTGAACCTCCATCCCAGTGGGCTGCAGTCCCGCACACAAGCACTACGCCACCGGGGCTCAGCCCCCTGCTACTATTTCTGAAGGGTTTATCTATCTTGGATCTCATGCATTGAATTATCTTAATTATACAAGTGAACATATTCAAGTCTAAAGGAATTAAAGAAATTGAGACCATAATAGTAGGGGGAGGAAATATTAAAGAACTAGAGAATAGTTATGTGCTTCATCAGTGCTATACTGAACCCTGGATATGTCATCCCTTCCGAGTGGCCCTTCTGTGAGGGACTGTCCAATTTTCTGACAGGTGGTCTTTGGGTCTCCACTTTGTCTGTGTTCCTTCACATCAATTTGGTTGCTTGTTTTTGAACTTCTGAGACCTATTCCTATTTATACCTCATGATTTCACAGGCTGGCGTGTTTCTTCCATGTGGACTTCATTGCTTCCCTGCTAGATGGATGCTTATTTAATTCAAGATTTGAAGACCCCTGATGCTACATCTTTTAGTAGCCAGGCACCATCAGCTTACTTCACCACATTTGCTTATGCCCTATTTTGTCTTCAGTGATCGTGTCAGAAAGGTGATTATCATACATTGTCACATTATTAGAAGGAACCATTTTTCTACTGAGGTAAGATTGAAGTAGAGGTCCAAAGTCCATCTGTTCTCTTGTTATATTTACCTGTATATAATCTCTCCTTTACCACCTTCTGACATCAACCAATTCTCCCATGACACTCTATTTTTCTGCTGTATTAGATCATCTGTTGCCAGGGCTACACAGAACAGGTAAATAAGACTCAGTTACAGGAGTGTAGTAGTGATGTTCACAGGTTACCACAGGCCAGGACCAGAAAACATTGACCAAAAGAACACCTCTGCAGTCAGCAGCCAAATCTTTCTCTGGTCCTCTATTCCGCC